>JAMQGT020010474.1:0-31762 GCA_024447675.2 Pterophyllum scalare
CTGCAAGTCCAACTAAAAACTGGACAATTATGAAAATTAACCCCCATAAACTCTGAAAGGTTTTCTGTCTTGGGCAGTTAAATACATATTAACAAGCACAATGGCAGAATTACAATATATTAGAATGAAGCAGGCAGTTGACTCAAGGCTGCTATTCATGTAAATCTTTAATATTTCAAATGTCCCTTTAAAATAGCCACAGCAAGGTGCAGTATGTACTTCTTGATACAGCCTCTGCAGCTAGACTGAAAAATGCAGTAGCGGGCGAACCGCGAGTTTTTACAAAGAATCAGAGGAAACAAATTGGATCAGTGTTACTGTTGAAGTGACAAGCTCTTTAAATGTTTCTGTCTTTAACATCGGAGTCTCTTGAGGTAGGGTGACGTAGGTGAGACAAGGCAGAACAGTAAACAAAAGTGGCAGAGATGGATGCACATTGTTGGCTCTGTTGATGAAGATGTGTCTTTTGATACAGGAATGAGAGGAACAAACAACTACACTTGGAGCATACCTGCTATGACCTTTCAACTGATCTACCCACTATTTCGGCTGTTTGTAAAGAAGAAACGCCAGAGATAAACCAAGAGGCAATGTTGTGCCACAGTTCAAAGACACACATTCAGCCCGGAGTTATTCAGATCATTTACTTTGAGACCACCCTAAAATGGTTTTTGTTAAATGATTCTATTCATCTATTGATCCAAGTCTTGTAAAAGCTCCAGCATTTCTGTCCACTTGGCCCTGATAAAATGTTTAAATGTGGTGAAGTAAGAAGTACAATATTTACCCCTGACGTTTAACAGAGTTAACGTATAATGAAGCTAAATGGAGTAAATACCCCATATTTGTATTCGATGCATGCACATAGCTACATTCTACCACTGATTATGCATATTTTTCTTAGCATTAATTAGGGAAGTTTGCCCCAGTTTTGATCATAGTGGATAACTAACAACTTGCAGAATTCTTACATAAATATTGCATGGAGTGAAGTACAAAATATTTGTGTTGTCCGACTATTACTGCTTTTTTAAAGGTTCTGCCTCAGTAATTGGAGCTCTGTGTTTTTGTACAGTGGATTTCTTTTTTGCTGTATTACCAGGGCACTGCTTTTGGCACAAACTGCAGTCTTCCTGTGGTGGTTTATGAGGGCATCTGCTGAAAGAGTCCGTGCAACTTTGATTGAAAGCATTTGCAGAAACTCTGGTTTGTCCAGCAAAGAGTCTACAACCCAGCTGTACAGATGCCAGCTGCACTCTGCCTCTATAACACAGTCAATTTACTTTGTGTGGTCTGAAGAATATGAATCTCTGTTTACATTATTAGTTTGATTTAAACAGGGTCCACATTTTATTTAAAATATCAGGTAATGTAAACAGTTTGATAATTGATGAACCTGGTTAAGCTGATAAAAATGCCAATATAATACTGTCATTGTGGAGTCCCATTAATGATAGACATTTATAAAGTTGCTTTGTGAGTTAGTTTATGTTGACCATGCTTCTGGTAACAGAAAAAAAAGGAGGTAACACAAGAAAAATAGATGACAAGCCTTAATTATCTTGGTGCTTATTAGCAATAGGGCAAAATAGACCTATTCATCACATATTAATTATCATGATTTGCCTCTATAGACAATGTATTCTGGAGGCCATGGACTATTCAAATAGACCTTTAGTTTCTAAGAACCTTAATTCACGGAAGGGCTTTAAATTATTATAATGCAGTCATTTTTCTCTTCCTTTCATGAGCTGAAGCAATGGGCAGCACAAAACTATATTTCAATTTGTAGGAGAGGGATAATTCACCTCATCGCTTTAAATTAGGTATACAGTTTTAAATTAAATAATGGCTCTTTTTGTGTATTTATGTTCAGCCAACCAAGGTTAGGAAAGGCACTTATGGGTGACACAAGCAAAGAGGGAAAGGAGGGAACGTCATCTAATACTTGCCATGGCCATTTATTATGTTGTCTTTAATTCAACTTGTAGTGCTCACTAATAAACTTGAGAACCACTTATAATTTAGCACGTATAAGTTTTGAGATCAACATAGAGGGGGATTTAAGACTTGCACAGTTTGGAGAGGTTAACCATGGCTTTTGGTCGGGTGATTGTTGCATATTAGTATTTAGGGTTGTAGACTGTTGAATTCAGGTGTTACCTAAGCTCTTAATGTACATTGTTTCTGAATATTTGATTAAAATGACCTTAGTGCTATTGCAATAGGGTAATAAAGGTACAATCTGCCTGTAATTGCAGCAATGCAGTAAGAGTAGAGCTCAGTGATAAACCAGTGTGTAAAAAATTCACCAGAACCTTGGCTCCAGCAGAGAAATACGAAAGACTGTGAGCACTGACATCAAGATATCTTTGTTTTAGAAACAGAATAATTTATTGTATGCATACAATAAATATACAATATATACAGTATGTATATATATATATATATATATATATATATATATATATATATATATATATATATATATATATATATATATGTAAAAGACTTTTATTAATTGTTTAAGATCAAATGATCTCACATCAGATTTGCTAACTTCAGACTTCTCCTCCTATTCCTCCCGTGGCCGTCTGGCAAATTTGGATCATGTTTGATTTGCTTGCATATGTAGACACAAACTGTCTTTTTTCTTTCTCTGACGTGCAGCATGACTTTAAAAATCCAACTGGTAGTACATATTTAACGACAAAACAACATATTCTTTCAAAACTCCTCTGATGGGGCTCGTCACCTAGGATAACCTAAAAAAAGATGCTTTGAAACAAGTTGTGTTTTAACTGAAATCAAATCTTTTTCTTTCTTTCTGTTTTTCTAAATGTAGCCACCTTACCAGGGTGCTTAAACCTAACCAACTCCTGATTGAAAACTAAAAGTAAATAAATAGCAAGTGAAAGAACAGTTGTTAAAATTATACCCTTTTAACTGAAAAACAAATGTGTATGCTACCGCCTGAAAAACATTTTATTATTTTTTAATATAAGCATGGATCCATCCTGCCATCTCCAGGATTTATAGAGAATGGCCCAAAAAATAACCATTGAATGGCTGTTCTCTGGGCAAGAAGGTCTTGTTGATGTCAGAGGAGAATGACCAGACTGCTTCCAGCTGGTAGAAAGGCCACAGTAACTCTAACCACTTGTTACAACCAAGGTATGGAGAAAAGCATCTCTGAATGCACAACACATCAAACCTTGGGCTACAGCAGCTGAAGCCCACACCACACTCCTGTTAGCTAAGAGCGGGAAACTAAGGTTACATAGGCTCACCAAGATCGGACAACAGAGGATTTAAAAAAAAGTCTAATCTGATGGTTTCTTGGTTTCTGCTGTGACATTCAGATGCAGATGGTAGGGTCAGAATTTGGAGTAAAACAGATCATTTTGGGGTTGCATCAGGAAGGGCATCTGATATAAAACTCTGCCAAATCAAAACATGTAAAACTACCCTCTGTAGTGACCTGTTTTGAATAAGAGAGCAACTGAAAATAGTTTCTAATACCAACTGAGCATCATTTTAACACCACAGCCTACCCAAGTGCTGTTGACCACGTCCATCCCTTTATGCCCAAAGCGTGCCCATCTTCTGATGGCTGCTTCCAGCAGGATAACACACCATGTCACAAAGGTCAGATAATCTCAAACTGATTTCCTGACAAGGAAATCACTGGAATCAAATGACCTCCATAGTCACCAGATCTCAATCCAATAGAGCACCTTTGGGATGTGGTGGAAAGAGAGAATCACATCATGAATATGCAACCTACAGATCTGCAGAAACACCATGCTGGTATCATGTCAATACGGACCAAAATGTCTAAGAAATGTTTCTAGCACCTAGTTGAATCCGAGCCATGAAGAATTAAGGCAACTGCCTTAATTCAGAACTCTGAAAGCAGAAAGGGATCCAACATAGTACTAGCAAGGTGTAACTAATAAAGTGGCTGCTGAGTATACGATTACCGCTCATAAAGACTAATTAACAGAATAAATTTGTGACAGTTATACAAACTGTCCTGAGACTGTGTTACTAAGTTGTCCCTGAGTGAAACATCTTCAAAGAAAAAGTTCTTGAAGAAATACACTAAATAAAACAAATACTTCAGTCAGCCTCAACATCAAAACCACTGACAGGTGAAGTAAATAATGATTTTATTTTTTTAAATGCAATGTTTTGGTATCAAACTGGGATTCATGAAGATGCTACTTCCCTGTGTGCCACATACCAAAATATTGTTTCAGATCAAGCATGTTTTTATGCTCCAAAAGATCAGCTGTTTTGGTGGCACACGGTGGACCTGTACGGGATCAATAGCAATCGAACAGATAATACATAATATATTGAACAAATAATTCAATTTATTATTCAGCATAAAGATTTCATGAGATTGTAATCCAGACATTTATTTTTTTTTGTAATCCTACATGCCCATGGCGCCTGGGAAATGTGGGATTTCTCTCTATTTGATTGCAAAGCAAGTAACCAATTAATGAAGAAAATACTCCAAAGATTAAAATAAATGGAAATG
Organism: Pterophyllum scalare; assembly: GCA_024447675.2. Taxonomy (NCBI): domain Eukaryota; kingdom Metazoa; phylum Chordata; class Actinopteri; order Cichliformes; family Cichlidae; genus Pterophyllum; species Pterophyllum scalare. The sequence goes on from JAMQGT020010474.1 coordinate 4,550, forward strand.
CTTCTTAAAAATGCTCAGATAAATTGATTGAAACACAATAACAGTTCTCATTACAGTGCAATCATGTAAAAGCCTGTTGAATGCCTTGCAACAGCAATATGGAGCGTTTTGCCTTGAGGCAGAAAATGTATTATTAGTCTTGCCCTCCTCCTCCTCAGCCGGTCAACTTTCCCGCTGACACTTGTCACTCTGATAAAAGATCATCTGGCCCGAGGCTGTGGCACTCCGCATCCATAAAGAACACCAAAAACAAAACAAATAATAATTTAAAAAAAAACCCCAAAAACCTAAAAAAACAGGAAAACACTAATGTTGCTGTTCTTTTCCCTCTTTTTTTTTTTTTTTAAAAAAAGGTCTCTTACGTGAAGCTCTGGTGTTAATTTGCTTCATCGAGCTCTCCCTCATTGCAGTTGTTGCTCTGACTTCTCTGATGGCTAGCTGACTGCTCACTGCCTGCAGCAGATTGTATAGAGCCATAAAAAAAGCCCTCACTGAAAAGCCAATTTCAGACCAAGGTGTTTATGCCTGTATGCACAGAATAATAATGCATAGGACATAGACTTCTGAAAAATGTTGTCGTATTGCAATAGCAGGTAGTACACTGCTGTTAAAGCAGTTAATTTTGGTGCAGCAGTTGTACAGAGTGGGAACATGGGAGAAGAAACACACTACCAATTTATCAGAGAATTTAATCAAATGGAACTAAACTGATTAAACTATATTTCATGCAAAGGGACAAAACGATTTACTTTATAACATTTCCTCATTGAATCACCTAACGTATAATTTTAATCAACTCATATGTATTCTCTCTTTTAAATGTCCTCATTCAGACATAATAGGAGCTATAATTGCTGTGTAATTACTTTGTGATATAATTAAACCATGTTTAGCATTATGTTGGTGATATTTATTGATGCTCATATTTTTTTTCCCCACCATTTTCTCAGTTTTATTTTGACTGTATTAAACATAGTGGCATGTCCAAAGAATATAAACATCACGAGTGAAGTCAAGTGAAACCCAACCTGTTTTGTGTATTTCGCTGTTATCTTGTCAATACTCAGAAGCAGCTGTTAAAGGACCAATAAAGGAACCAAATCACTTAGAGAGAGAAGTTGAAGCACATGTAAACGTATCAGGAGAGCTACGGAAATAAAGCTCAAGGTAAGTGACTTATATTTCCAGTCATTACTGTCAAAAACTTTGTATGGAAACTGATTCATCTTGTGACTTCCTGTCCTTTCACATAACATCAAAAAATACTCTCCTGTGACCTAGTTTTCTACTTTCATCCCTGAACCTCTTCATTTGAGTTTCTTCCTCTGTGAACACAAGTATGCTATAATGCTGGACCATAATTACAGCAAAAGTTCTTAAAATAATTGAATACCCGCACAGACACAAGCAAAGAGCTTTTATGTGAGTACTTTTTTTTTCTTTAATGTATTGGCATTTGCTATCCAAAGGGCAACGTTATCACTTGGCTGTATTTGATTTGGCCAAGCATTTTAGTGAGTTTAAGGGCATACAAAGAACCGAGTGGAAAATAATAATAAACAGTACATGCAGATAAGTTTCAGTGAGCATTTGGCATTTCAATTGAATTTCAAACAAGTATCTAACAACTTTAATGCAAGTCTGCAGGTTTTTCTCTGAAGAAATTTACAGATTTCACTCAGATTAGGTGGTAAAGCTTAGGTCAACAACACAGTTCTGACATTTTTAACAAATATTGAGCAGTGGGAAAAAAAACATATTCCTTGAGGTACAATCATTAGCTGCCATAATCTTTGTCCAGTGTTTACTCTCTGGGGTATAGCTGGGATGTATTACAGTGATTGATTGAATGCGCAGAGGTGGATTGGGCATAGAGCTGTCTGCTTTTCCAACTGATCCCCTTGTTAGTACTTCTCCCTCCTCCTTCTTTCTCTGCACATTTCTGTCTCTCATCTTCACTGATGCTGTCTTAATGTATGACCATTGTCTAGAGGTCACCGTTGATGTCCGAGTCATACTGAGGTAGCTCGTCATGCAGAGCTCTGCATGCTTCAGGGAGTAATCACAAGCCTCCAGCTTCCCCCATCAACATTCTTTGCTGCCCTTAGGCCAACAAACCATATTTTTTATGTCAGCTGGCATGCACCTTCAACTCATAAGTAGCTGTTTGACTTTCACAAGTCTCATATCATCCAAGCATACACACTCCAAGGCAAGGTTGCCATATCCTTGGTCCATAATTATATGCCAGTTATAAGTGTCCACTTGCGCATGCAGATGGGCTGGGCTCTTTAAAAATCCAGGAAGCAGGTTGAACCTATCCACACAGATTATTTATTATTCCTTGAGGGGCTAGCCCTCACATCATAATTACAAATACAAATATTTCTCATTATGTTGGTTCTGACTTCCACACGTGCTGTCAAATAAAAGCATGTAAAAATGACAAGTTGTTAAGCAACCCCCCATCGCTTACTCGTTTTTAATTCTTTATTATGCGTTTTATGACATCCATACAGGCAAACATTTACTTGCGAAGAGGAAAGAAACTGATCTAATGTTGTTAGATTTGAAGTGATATAGTGCAACAGTGCATAAATATTCCTACGTCACTCACCATCTCACACAGCAGCCAATAATTTCAAATGAAAAAAAAAAAAAGAAATGTTAAAGAAAATGAACCTTCAAAATGGTGTCTGATTGCAACACATCTTGATTGTAGCTCATTACCTCCAAGTACTTCATCTGAAGTGACAGTGATTCTCATTTGAAATGCATGACACATGGTTAACTTAGTACTGACAGGTATTTAAGAACGCTACTTACTGCTGTAATGTTAGACTCTTGAAGCGAGGTTAATATACATTTGAGTGTGGTTTGAAGCATGATGATTAAAGTGTGTTTGTCACACCTCTGCACCGGCTCCTTTTTAATGTGCTCAAGCTACAAACCATAGAGGCTAAAGGTGCATCAGTCTTGAATGGTGACAAATCCACCTCTAATACAATTAATTTATTAAAAATAACTTCATTTTAATTCCTTGATTTAGGATGAACATAAATATTCACAATATAATGGCTCGTGATTGACTTTCTGCTTGCTAAGAACGATGGAGGGTGTGGAGAGTTTTGTCTTCCTGCATTACAAACAACAAGGCACAGCTGCAGCCGCAGCTGTGACATATGTCAACACCTGCCAAAGGAAGGACAGGAAATATCACTCCCTTCTCAGATGGATCTTTGCTTTCAAACAAACTTTATTTTGATAACTCATGAGTGTCATGGTAAATAAACATGTAAACAGCTGAAAATGTCAACAGTTTAAAGCAATTTGGAGTCTGTTAATTAAAAAAAAAAGAAGAAGCTGATTGTTGATTTCCTCACTACTTCACTACTAAACAAATGCACGGTTTAGCTCAACGAAAACTGTGTGCTGACAATTTTTATTGAAAATGTGCTTTGATGGCAAGATTAGCTGCTTTGTGTATGTGCCATGGCACCAGTATTACAGCCGAGTAGACTGTGGGTCCACTAGGCAATTTCTGTGTACAGCTGAGATGTAGTCAGACTTCTTCCAGTGGGACAGACCAGCATGCAACTCTCAAACTCAGAAGCCCTACAAAATAGTCATTACAATGTTCAGTGCAGTCAGCAGATTTCAGAAGAACTTTGCTGCACCGCATTAGCAGTCGACTGGATACTCAGAGGACGCAAACCACTGGCTTTTCTTGCTAACGTGAATATGTGGGGAGTTGTGACCTCTGCTGTTACAGATATAACACACATCTTGTATGGGAAGATTAGTAGCAATGCAGGTTGGTACTACCTCAGCTGAAGTTGTAGTTGATTAGGTTTCAAGCTTCAAGCTCTAAAAGGTTAAAGTGCCAAGATCCTATCTGACTGACTATTGGTTGAATTTAAATTTGATAATGCCATTATATTGGTTGTTATTGCTTTTAAAGTTATTTCCATGCAACATACTGTCAGTAAAGCTTGCTCTAAGCAAATATTATATATCATCACAGCTGCTATAGTGTGTTTCCCACTGTTTTAATTTTGCTGTGTCTTTGTGTATCTAATGGCACTCAATAGACAGGAGATATGGGAAGAAAGAGACAATATGTCTGGCTACATTTCATATCTTTCTTTTTCGTCACGAACTCCAGTGAGTCTTGTCCTTGCAACGGCAGGTCACATATACTTTACACTCTTTTAAAAAATGCTACATACTTTCTAAAATAGTTGTGATTCTAGAGTGATTTCTACTCAGATGGTGTAATAGTTTATTGGGGGGGCTATTTTCAACTGCAGATTGTGAGCGAATATGACATTCCCTGACAGGCACATGCACAGGTAAACCCCTGGTGGTGCTCAAGCACCTGCCCTTTTGCCCTAGATGACAAACGTGCCCCCCAAAAGTGTTTTCATATCTGATGGGCATTTATTTGAGTTCTTGTTATAACTCTGCCCCAATCTGAGCTGCACGAGCTCCCGCCTTGCCCTTCCCTCCTCCTGCGGTTAGCGCTCATGCGGTGTTGAGCGCCAGGCCAAACCGCTGCTCCTCTGACCCGCAGCCTCAGACAGGTAATGACAGTGTTTGTGCAATCCCTGACATTGTTTGGTGCAAAATTAACCACAACACTTACACATTATAGCGCTGCTGAAAACATTACATGACTACTGGCCCAATGTTTCCTTTAAAAAAAAAAAAAAAGAGCATCCATGCATAACGCATAGCCTACAAGTTTGGTACTCATGAGTCATGAAATACATTATTTCAAAACCTTGTCCAGCTGTTTACTGACAGCTTGAGCATCTGCCCCGAACAATGTCTGTGCACGTGCCTGTTGCCTACAAATAAAAAGAGAAGAATAACTACATGTATCAGCTGTCAAATGAAAGGCTTATCTGCAAGATCATTTACTTGTTACATGTGATCTACTTTGTGAAATTTGTTCACAACAAAAATAACGGATTGTTGAAGATGAACAATGCTGTCTTTAAGCCATAAGGACTCAAAATATATACGGAGTATACGTTATCAGTGGTATAACAAATATTAACCATATATACGACATCTCAATTATTTGTTCAGGTAAATATTGTACTTTGTGTCCAACTATGTCTGTGTGCAAAAAGCTCTTTGAATATGGAGCAAGGGCAGGTGATATCATTCATGACCATTTGTCTGGTTTTCTGGGTCATGCTTGTTGCGACTAGGTAAGGAGATACCCCCCCCCAAGTGTGGCTGAGTTTTATAGGAAAAGAGAAGCTCCATAAACTGAAGTAGAGCAGTCGTTTTTTTCTCCTTCAAAAGGTTGTCACACAGGACACACATCATATCTGCTGCATCTCTACTATGTCCCTTCATGTTATATTGACTATATGAAAGACATTTTAAAGCTTAACACTTATGATCCTGAGAAATTCCTTGTTGTGTCACTCCTCACTTTTGAGAATCACCACAGGGCATAGTGTTTTCTGTGATACCTACAGCCCACCTTTGACAGTGCTCACCTGTTTTTCATCCCCCATGATGATTAGAAATAAAGCTGGATATATTTGAAATGAGGATTTGTTCTCTGAAAGTAATTAGGAGGTGATGTCCACAGAACTCATAAAAGGTAGTGGTACAATGGTGGTAACCATAGAAACCTTGTGGCTGGAGTGGTCTTCTGGGAGATATTCTTTAATAATATATTGGCCAAGCAGAGAAGGCAAATATAATATCACTCTATAGAAATGCCACTCAATGAAGAGAACCACATTCCTTTTGAGGGCCCGTGTATAGAGGCACATATGCTGCTAAAAAAAATCTAAATCACAACTGGAGTTTTGATGGAAAATGCCTACAGTCTAAAGGCAAAGACATTTCACCTGCGGTACATTAACTTGTAAGATGATGCAAATATCTTGTATAACCAATTTGCTCCTCGAATTAGAATTACAAATTGAAATAGTATGGAAGTCCAATACTTATTTCCGTGACTTGAAGCACAACACTGCTTCTCTGTGTGCAATACTAAGTGCAGCACATGAGATTGGTATTGCTTAGCAACCAGAAGCATAAATTGCATTTTTTTTCTGTCTGTTTGAATGCATACCTAACCATGTACAAACACCTCTTTCAAAATGATATATTAACCCTTCACAAAGGGGTTGAAAAACACATTCTGCAGCTATTACACTGCAGGGCTGTTGACACATAAAAGGAGAGGTGAATATCAGATTTTAGCGAACCATCTATGCGCCTTTATTCTCATAGATATTTTGGTGTAAATAAGTGTGTGCCTTTTAACCAGCTGCCACTGATCAACTGTTAGTCCTGTTTATGGGCTGCATCACAAGCTCTCTAGATTTGAGTCAGATGAAGACAGGTCATAAGTGCTCAAAATAGTTCCTTGAATGGCCACTTGAGACTGGTTCCAAATTCATGTCATTTTGTGTAGACTCACTTCATTAAAAATAAAAAAAAAAAACACTGTCTTTAGAGAAGAAATAAATATTTTTACAACCAGGGACAAAAAAACAAAAGGTTTTGGTCTCTACCCTTCAGAACAACTTTATGGGCATGAATTTCTGACCCTAATTAAAGTTTAAAGTTATGCAGGGCTACTTTGAGGGACAGGTGGGGACACTCTAAACAGCTAACTCTGTGTCACTCAAGCTAATTAAACTCAACCCCTCGACTGTGGTTGTGGTTGGCTTCTTTTGCAACATTTTTAGTGCACTTACCTGGCAATTACATGGGTTGATCAGTGGTTAATTGTACTGATAGCCCATACAGAAAGCATTTCGCCTTGGTTAGTAAAATTGCATTTCTTTCATATGTAATTAAGCACTAATCAACAGGAAATTGTGTCTTTACCAAGCACCTATATGCAGCTTGCTAAGCCATGTATAGCATAAGCTGATCATTTCAGCTTGGACCCTTTTAATGTAAGTACGGTCACTTTTGGCTCCAAGATGGAGATGACAACAATGCTAAATCTGAAAACGAGAGACCATAAACCAATGGATGATATCATGGTGGCTGTGGACATTTTTAAGGCACAGTCTATGATGGTGCAGCTGTGATAAAGAGACAACAAGGAGTGAGCAGTGGCTTGCTCACTCCTTGTTGAAAATTTTGCTTTGGTCCACACTTTTTCTTCAAATGAGTTATTTTTCAGAAAATATGGATAGAAGGGAGACAGATACAGAGTAATAAAGTAAACAGCCTGAAGGACTGTATGTAGTAATATGGAATGATACCTGAGTTAAAGCGTATGATATACAATTTGACTCAGATACATACTACACTTTCAAACATTCCATACATCTTCCTTGTTATTTTTATGGCTCATGGCTGATTGTCTTTATAGAGAACACTGTCATTTCTTACTGTACATTTTGTTTACTATATTTCAACTGAATGATAAATTGTCAGTGATACACCTCTAGGGTGGCATTTTCTTTTCCACTTCCTTTCTATTTACTTTTGTCCTCTGGTCAACAATTACAAAACTACTTTTAAAGATATTCTTTTACCTTTTTTTATACCTAAAAGTTGAGGTTTTATTTTATCACTGTCCACCAACCACCTATCCATAATCTTACAGGCACTTGACAGGTTGAAATGTAATTTGCAATAAAAGTTCCTGCACTACTTTGTGCTTTGCTTTTCTCCGGTTCCTCGAGAGGAAAGCAACAATATGGAGTTAAATTGAAAATGTAAGTTTGTATTTAACAAACAATGGATCTTGATTAAGGATTTACATTTGGTAATGATGTTTTCTTTTTTTTTTTTTGCAGAAGATAGTAACAGGAGCTTATATGGATCTTAGCCATGTCCCCCTCAACAGCTCGATTTGATTTGAATTCAAAAGCAGCTCAATGGTACTGTTTTGCCCTGAAACTTATATATTATTATTTTTATTATTATTATTTTACATTTTTTGTCCATAGTAACATTCAGTTTTCTGAGTAACTCTTGGGTGCAGGCACTCTAAATTGTTACACAATTAGACTATGAGTAGCCTGAAGCTATAAGAAGCTAAAAGAAGTACTGAACCGCTGCAATTGTCCAATTCCACAAATCTGTGGATTTGAGTCATCATCCTGCTATATTTGCTGATTGGCTGTGAAAGCTGCTGGTATAGAATAGCAACACTACGCTTTTTTTTTTAAATAAAAAATTATTTTTCATCCTTATTTAAGTTAGACCTTGAATATTCCATTAGCAGTTATAAACAACCACCAGAAGAAGAAGAAAAGGAGCCCAGGATGATACCAGGAGCAACATATTATTGTTACATGTCACTGTTCAACTGACCATTTGTCACTAAAATTGAAGTGGACCTCAGCTGCTAATCTGGTACTCACATCTTTAATGTTTTACAGAGTGGCAGTGATAAGACCTTTGAATCTGCTGAATGCATTTTAGTGTGATTCTTTAATAAATGCATAAGCTTTTTCCATTGTGTGTTCTTGATGTGTTTTAATGAAGTTTGAATCTATCCATCTCTACTTTACACGGCAATATACTCTGAGGTATCAAAAGTTATACTTTTAAAAACCTAAATGAAATGTTTGTCACAAAGTTCCACCGACCATCCAAGCTTACAAGTAACCCAGCTGCTCTCAGACACGCATGTGCTTTCATTTAATCAGTGGCACTCTTTTGGTTGAGAGGTAGTATAAGGTGAAATATACTTCAGACCAAATAAAAACATTACTTCAGGTTTATGACTTAGCAAGCACATACCAGAAGATACATGACATTTCTGACCCTTTGCTGAGCCTCTGTGTCACAGCAATAGCAGCATGGGTCAAAATGATTGTCAGCCCTTTCATAGAGTTCTACAGAAGGAATACTGACACCACACAGTATCTTATGATGTATTGCCACCTATAATCTGTTGCTAAATGTCTCCTGGTAACAAGAATATTTAAAACCTGTTTCCAGACAAGCTAGGTGATGCAGGTCATCAGGTTCTACACAAGTAAGTAGCCTATACATAAAGAACTGTGTCTCTGCAGGCAGAAATTACTAAGGATTGCTGGTCACATTCTGATATAGAGGCACGTGTAGCAAAACTTTGGACCATTATATTCACATTAATTATTGTCGGCTGGAGAAAATTACCAGCTTTAGTTCATAGTTGTTAAATAGATAAAATTACGAGGCTTTAATGTTCAAAAGAATTTATATTTACTTTTAGGAAAATCGTGTGTTTAGTAAAGATAATTTACTGATCAATTTAGTGTATTGGCTGCAATATTTTAAGTCATCATTTGTCATAAACATACATTATATAGGCAAAAGTATTGGGCTTCCTACAAATTACACCTACAGGAGCTGCTGAGCCATGGATACCCCAGCCATGAAGCTCCTGGGAAACAGTTTCTGTGCTGATAGAGGAGGCTTGGAATTATGGAATATCTGAGATGCAAAAAAAAATAAAAATCATGAACTGACTTGTTGCAATGGTGGCATCCTATTTTTGTACCACTCTCAAATTCAGTGAGCTCTTTGGAATAACCCATTCTTTCACAAATTTTTGGGAATGCAAACTAAAGCTAGATTTTATACAATCAATGTATAAAATCAGGGGGCCTACTAACACCTGAATTAAAAGATTAAGAGGTGTGACCCAATACCTTTGTCCATATAGTGCATTTGGAGTGTAGGATTTGGATGCAGGGATTGGATGTGGGGATGTATAGTTACATAATGGTTTAAATAGTTATAATAAATATTTTTTCCTATGAAAGCATGCATATTTACGTATTTCCTTAGAACTGTTTATTTGAGGCTGTGAATACAGACTTTGAAATGAATAGTCTACTAACTTTCAGTGGCTTCCGTTTTTAAAGGAAAACCTTGTTTCTCCCATTAAAAAAAAGAAAAAGAAAAAATCAATCAATCAGTCAATCAATTTTTAAAAATCCAGGAAGTCACCAAAACAGAAGAGAGAGAGAGAGCAGACGAGAGAGAGAGAGAGAGAGAGAGAGAGAGATCAAGACACACAAAAAAAAAACATACTCTCAGTACTATGTTACAACACTGGCCATATGTATCCAGGTTTACTATCAGAAACCCAACACCAAACTTTCACTGCATACCTTCTGTCAGGAAGCAGGTGCTAATTAGTGAAGTCAGGTGGGGTTGCATTTAATTGGAATGAAAACAGGCAGACTCATGTATTTCAACGACACACTGGAAAAAAATACCACCGAGCAGCAAAATCTTTGAAAGTGTTAAAAAAAATTGCACCATGTGTCAAATACTAACAGAAACATATGGTTTGGTGGAAGACAGAGTGAGATCAAGCTCGGCGATAGCGCCATCAAGAAGACAAAAGTGACTGAAACATCTCCGCTGTGCTCTGTGTTTGAGCTGTGATGTGATGCTGTCAAATTTACTGGACAAAAGCACTGTCATGTGATCACACTGACACTTCTGAGCTTTTTAAAAATCTCTTCAGTCCCAACAATGACCACTTTACACTGGACTTGACAAGTTAAATTCCTTCTTTCTCATAATGTCAGAAATAAAACTGAAAACTTAAACTTGCTGACTATATTGTCAATTTGTATATTTACTGATGTACTTGGAAATGAATTTTTCCTTTAACTTTACACATGTGAAATCCACTTAAACAATAAGAGGACTGGCTTATGAATTTCATTCATTATGTGCACAAGGCTGATTTTAAAGCCTCAGAGGATAAAGTTTGAAGCATTTCTTTGCTGTTGTTAACAAATCCCAAAAGATCAAAGCTAATGATACATTAATTTATCTCTCAGTATGCAACAATTCTGCGTCTGTGTTTCTCAGTTTCAAGCACATATAGTTTGCTGAGACATAAATGAAAATTTTGAAAACTGATAACACATATAAATAATTTAATTTTCAACAAGATCCCTAAAACAACTCTCCACTTTAGCGTTAGCAAACATGATTCACTAGTGATTTGGGGGACTGTTTTCAGTGACAAAATAACTCAAAATAACATTTTTACCCCGGTGAATATTTCTAGCAGCAGAATAACTGTGACTGACTCAAAGTATGCTGCAGCGGTCCTGAAGGTACATATCTCCCATTGCAACTGTTTACTTACACTGACGTGTTTTTAATAGTTTTTGGACAACAGCAGAGCTCAGTGATGTGTGTTTAAAGCATCAACTCATTATTATTTTTGTCCTCGTATTCAATTAATATTTTCTTAAAAAATGCACAGGATGGAGAGATTTATTCTTTAACAACCCTTTAACTTTTTTCAGACTTTAATTGAATCCCTCAGTGGTGGTGCCTCTGTCATAAACACAGTTCACAAAATAACATTACAACAAGCAAACGAAATACACCTGAACCAAAGCTAGTGAAATAATACAACCCTATTGCAGCTGCTTGGATGATGTTACATTGCAATAGTACCAATAAATTATAGACCAGTATAAAACTGATCAGTAACATCCCTGCAAACTCTCTGCCCTGCCCGTGTGTTTCATGTCCTTCGTGTCTCATCTTTGATGGACTTTCTATCAAAGGGAAGCTTTAACAGTTGTTTGTATTTTCATTTGACTAATTAGGAAATAAAAACAACAAAGAGAAACAACAACAAAAATTCTAGCAAATAAAGAAAATAAAACAATAAAAAAATAAAATTCACAATAATTCATGTGTCACACGTGCATTTGTTTTTTTCCTTCATAGCAATGTATCATATTACTTTGTTAGAGATGGCCTGACTGATTATTGAGTGTGGAAACAACTTCCCCTTTAGTCAACCCAAGAACGTGGCACGGTTGTTGGCGCCAGGGCTGCTCTGAGTATTTCAGAAACTGCTGATCCACTATGATTTTCCCACACAACCCTCTCCAGGGTTTACAGAGAATGGTCTGAAAAAGGGAAACTATCCCATGAGGAGCAGTTCTTTGATGCCAGCAGTCAGAGGAGAATGGCTATTATTATATAAATATTATAAATATTTTGACTAAAAGGAAGGCAACTGTAACTCAAATAGCCACTCATTATAACCAAGGTACGCACAAGAGCATATCTGAATGCACGACACATTGAACCTAGAAGCAGATGTGCTACAGCAGCATAAGACCACACCAAGTGTCACTCCTGTTAGCTAAGGACAGGAAAGTAAGGCTACAATTTGCATGGGCTCACAAAAATTGGACAGTAGATGACTGGAAAAGCGTTGCCTGGTCTGATGGTCCCCCTGGTCTCGAGTTTGGATGGCATAAACAATATGAAAGCATGGATCTATCCTGCCTTGTATCCACAGTTAAAGCTGCTGGTAGTGTAATGGTGTGGGCATAAATGTTATTTCACCCTTTGGGGCCCTTATTACTAGCTGAACATTGTTTAATCTATCTAATCTAATCTTATCTAAATATTGTTGCTGACCATGTCTATCCCATTATGACCACAGGGTATCCATCTTCTGATGGCAGAAGACCACACCAAGTACTACTCCTGTGAGCTAAGAAGAGGAACTGAGGCTACACGGGCTCACCAAAATCAGACAACAGAGGATTGGAAAAATGTTGTGTGGTCTGATGAGTCTCGATTTCCGCTGTGACATTTGGATAGTAGGGTCAGAATTTGAAGTAAACAGCATAAAAGCATGGATCCATCCTGCCGTGTATCAATGGTTCACATTGTTGTTGGTAGTGTAATGGTACCAACTGAGCATCCATTAAAAGAAATGTGTGGCTCCATAGAGTATTGGTTTACACATTTGCCTTACAAGCAAAAGTTCCATGTTTCCAAACTGGGAGGAAATCCTTTTGGGGTTGCATCAGGAAGGGCATCTGATAATAAAATCTGCCAAATCAAAACACGCAAAGCTACCCTCTGTGGTGACTCCTTGTGAATAAGGGAGCAGATGTGGTGAACCAGGAGAATATCATCATGCGTGTGAAGCCGGCAAGATCATCATCATGATGCTGTCATGTCAATATGGACCAAAATTTCTGAGGTATGTTTCCAAGAGCATGTTGAATCTGAACCATGGAGAATTAAGGCAGTTCTGAAGGAAAAAGGCATTTAACACTGTATTAGCATGGTGTACCTAATGAAGTATGTCTCTGTCTCTGGTTAGACATTTTAACACACTGAGGAGATATTACTTAGCATGAAGCAGTATTAGTAAGGTTTTGAAAAGGCAGACAATTTATCTGAAGCATCATTAAAAGTTCCCACTAACATTAACAGTACTATGTAGAAGCAGCATGCCTCTGCTTTATAAAAGGAGGTCTATTTGTGGAATCATTAAATGATTTTCCAAGAAAAATAAAAAAACACAATGGCTTTTTTAATGTGACTGAGGAACCTCTTACAGGGAAAAATGTGAAACACAGATTTTAGCAATCTCTGATATGCAGTACCAGTTGTGTGAAGATTTTTAGCCTTTCACTGAAGTGCAGCCAGATGGGAGTTGGTATGATAGCTCACCCCCGTCAGGAATGTAGCCCGCACGCACATCCACATCTCACACACAGAAAACAAGCTTTTGGCTTCAGATACCTAACAGTATATATTTTTTTCACATTCTTGAATCATTAGCTTTAAAATCAACAGTATGAACTAGACTGGTCTCAAAAAAAATCAGCAGTATGAACCAGAGTGGTCTTAAAATATTAAAAGAGGTCTTAAAAGCATCCTCAACACATGCCAAGCCATGTCAAGGTGATGAAACAGTGGTTGAAGAGGCCTCGCACAGGAACTGACATATTCAGCTTACCTGCTTTGGGGCAATAAATATGGAGCCTGTTCCAAAACTGATAAACTCTGTCCACTGGTAGTGTTTACACCAGACTTAAGCCTTGACATATGTTTTGGAAATGAACATCTGCTGAGGCTAGCGATAATCCTATAGGCAGCCCATTAAACACCCGAGGTTCACAGATAAGATATTCAGTATCCCTATATTCCTCCGCAGCCCACATCGTCTTGAAACTGATTTCCAATAACATGCATGGATCTGAACTCTTAAGCTGTCTCAGGCTAATGCTGCTTATCTGGCCTAAAACATTAAGCAAGGTCTTTTCGGAGGTTAAATTCACACTGACTACCCCAATAAACGCTTTAATCATCTCACTTAGTGTCAATGACGGTTTCCCCCATTTATCTGAAAAATCCAGCAGATGGATTTTTAGGGGGATACCAGTATGGTGGGTTCAGTTTCAACTAAATCACTAATCCCATCTCTGGCTTTCACAGACTGTTAATACCGCCTGTGTTTTTCATTCTGTCATATTTTATGTGGTCTTATATTGTAAAGCTGCCACGAACTAAGTGATTATCATTTACTGCGCATATCATCACACTGAATCACATAATTTGCACTGTGAGGTGCAGATACATGTGTTTTTTAATCATTTCAAGTGAATTTTCTAAACTATCGTTTAACGTGATACACAGTATGCTACACACGTTTTATTTAATGTTAATAGAAAATCGCAGTCCAAGCACTGAATAGTCTCAAAACTTGTACCTTGAAGTATTAGTTTTATGATAAATAATTTGATGCTTGTAGGAACCCTTGTTTCAAAGGTTTAATGTTAAGTTCAGTCACAGAGGTATTTTAAGTAATAACACTGTTAATGCAGTATCCTCCTCCAGGGACAAACATACTGTAGATGTGCTTCATGGCTCTGACATTTCAGTGCGGAGTTGAGAAATGTTAAAACATGAAAGTGTACGTGAACACGATTATTAGCTGTGGGCGGTGGGAAAAAAAGGACAATGACACAGAAGAGGCTGTGCTTGGTGACGGGAGAGCTCTTCATTTGCAGAAGACAAATGTTGTTGGGTGTCCAGTATTTATTGGCGTCATGATAATGCCATGTTGATGCCACTTAAATAACACAGAAACACAAGTGCTTCCATTTAAAATAATGGGCATTGCACTGTGCAAATAAGAAAACATTTGCAGCCAATCATTATTAGTATTTTTAGCAACCTTAAACAAGGAAAAGCATGTGCAGTTTTTTTAAAAAAAACAAACAATAACAATGATAATGACTAAAATATTTATAACCTGGCTGTTCTGGAAGATGCTGTAGAATAACTGGGTGCATTTACTTCCTCCTTTACAAGAAACATAAAGGTCAGTGTTTTTGTGTATTTTACTCGAATATCTGCTTCTTTTTTGCATGCATTTAGTAACACATCTGCTCTAAATGTAGTCACCTATTGCTTTGCAGATTAACACAAAATGAAGTATTTGCCTTGGGTTCGAATCCATGCAACTGCTAAAAAAAGTGACCTGTAGTGAGGTTTGTGATGGGTGAGGCACTGACTCATCTGGAGTTGGATGTTCACATATATGAACCCAAAATATTTATTTCAATTTTAATTATACTAATGGTTAATTATGCTTTAATCAACTCCATGCTGTTCAACAGTAATGGCAAGAAAAACAAAATATTTAATGTAAGGTCAAATTATTATTATTATTTTTTTTGGGGGGGGGTCTCTCTTAAAATAAATTTTAAAAAACGGGTTTTATCTTACCTTTATTTGAAGAAGTTTATGCACCATTCCATCACTGCCCCCTATCGGTGCATCCCGGTACTTTCTGCCTCACCCTGTGTATTTTCACCGTGCATTTATCACGGATCACAAAGAATAAACATGTCACACACATTCATTCAATATATTAGACAGACTGTGGAACATCAGCATGTGTAGCGTGTGTAATCAAACAGGTATATTGGCGATATATAGAGAGACAGCAATGGGCATGCGCAATCGCCTTCATTTTTTGTATGCGACACAGCGCCACCAGAGGTGAGCCACAGCACTGCGCATTTCTTCCATGTGTTTGAACAGACAATGCGTAAATTCCGCGATTTTGACCATTAAAGTGTTGAAATAATTCAGAAAAAAGTTTTATGGAACAGTTTTATAGAACAGTTAAGTGGTCAAATGTATTTTCTCTTATCACTGTTAGTATTTTACTTGTCATGATCACAGGTGAGGCTCTGCCTCACCCGCCTCCCCTGACTGCACATCACTGGCTAAAACTAACTGTACCTCTCCAAGAACATGTGCCCCTGTGTATTAAAGGGGTGAGAAACACTCCTGATGAGATGCATAGTGTGTAAACGTCGCCAACGCTCTGCTGACTGTATAACTGTATTAGGCCTCCTCTGGCATTAACAACAGGACAAGATCCATGTGCTGGGAGCTTCATGGTATGGGTTTCCATGGCTGAGTAGCTCCTGTAGGTGTAATGTGTAGGTGGCCCAGTACTTCTCTCCATATTGTGTAAGTGAAAACAGCTGTGAGGGGGAACTATTATTTTAAGGCCTTTAACACAGACTACAGACAGAGACTATCAAGAATGTGCTGTAAGATTGTGGATTCAAACCCACGAGTTTCTTGCTGTGAGGCAACAGTGCCACTGCGCCACTGTGCTGCCTGGAAAATATTGGATATCTATATTTGGATAGCTGATATATTTCCAGTACATTATAAAACTGAACTGATAATAGAAAAAAAAATATAAGAATTTCCTGACATCAAGTCTGGTGGCGTTTATAGAACAGCATGAATATGAATGTATGAATCCTGAAAGAATTAACTGTAAAGGCATAAATGACAAAAAAGCCACACATACTGGTAGGTTATAAGGTTGCAAGAGAAAATATGAAGAAAAATTCTTTTCAAAAGAACTTTTCAATGTCACTGTCTAACAAATCTCTTTTTTAAATATCAGCATATTCCGTTTTCTACTCTCATCACTGACTGGGCTACGGACTAAAAGGAAAAAAAGATATAACCACCACAAACAACAACAACAAAAACAAGTGAGTATGACTTTAATGCCATCTAATATTTATTATACTTTAGTATTATGACACATACACTGTGTCCAAACTTTTGACTGGTACTGTAGATATTTTAGTACTGCATAGTACAACATGTAATATCCAAAAGACTCTTATAAAAGGTATAAATATGTAAAATACGTAAAAGGGAAGACATTATCACTGATATTGATCTATTTTTTCATTATACCAAAGACCTGCAACAAGTGCTTGTATAATAGCCTATATTTTCTGGGACTCTATTATTCACAGCCCACTTCTCTGTGATTTACCATCAGGGAAATATATTCATACCTCACTTCTTTCTGTACTTTTTATGATTTGAACAGAGTTGAGAGTCAAGTTGAAATTTTCTATATTCATGAAGCCAAAATAACAGTCTATTGCACAGTGAGCCTGTGGGGGAAAATGGGAAAGAATAACATAACAAATCCACACAGAGAGAGCCACATAGCTGTGCCACCACCACTTCCAATCTGTAGCCGGAGATGAGTATCAGTCTGGTCAAAGAGCCTTCCTGTGTGCCGGAGCCGTCCTTGGAACTATTTAATCACAACATGGAACACTGTGGCAAATTGTTGCTTTCTGATTGGCCCGCGCTTGACAGCCATGACCATATGGTGGGAAGTGATATACCTACCTGCTATCTTCCCGTGAGTGATGTCTCCAGTAAAAATGATTACTTCATTTAACCACACATTATTCGGTTGGATAGGGGTTGGAGCAAAATAAAAATTTATTAGGCCATTGGGCGGCAAAGCACAGCACATCAGCTGAGCCTTTGGAGTGTTTGCGTGTTACCTCGAATGTGAATATTTCCTTAAGATATTTATAGCATTTTTCAAACTTGAGACACTGAACCATGTAACATTTTATAATGTCTTTTTTTTTTAGTTTCAGTGAGTTTTCTTAATGATTTTTAATGTAGGTGATGTAATGAAAGGTGACTAAGCCCTGTTGGTACAGTCGAGATACATATGAGATGAATCCAAGATAATGGAAAGCAAATTTCCATTATCCTCAGAAATATTTAGTGGGCTTATTAAGTTTTGCCTCTGTAGGTCATGAAGCATTCTTTGAACCTCCATATTTCACTTTTATAGGCAGCGTATTAACAGTCAGTAAATGGTTCTGAATACACTTTAATGTCATAATATATGTGTCCACCTCTGTTAGTCCTCCTATGTGCTTTGATAAAATAGGTAGAAGCTTATTCATCAAGAAATACTTAAGAAGTGCTCATGAGTTACAAACAAATATTAATGAAATGGCATGCATAAAGAAGGGCCTCCATAAACAGAATTCCTGCTTATGGTCATTTTAACAATGCCTAGTGAAAAAAGAAATAAATAAAGGAGAAAGTGCCCTGTTTAGTGATATTTGCCAGACATTTGTACAAGTGATATGGAAATTACATTTACATACCACATGTCTCATAGAAGAAGTAGCGCAGATATGTGGCATTTGGGTAAATGTCACCCGAAGGAATAAACAATCTCAGGGTTTCATTTCACATCTACAGACCATTATTCATTAGTGCTGACTGACATACACTGCAATTAGAAAAAAAAGTAATATATTGTTAACACCACAAAGTCGCTAATAAATGCCAATAAATGATCTTTGGTGGTGGAAATCTTGTGTTAAATGATGGCAATTTAACACAATTTAACAGGATATAATTCAGAAGTGTGTAAACTTGAAAATACTGTATGCCACAGTCTATGTCAGCTCCATATTGCCATTAAACCAACAAATTTAACATGGTCATTATGCTTTCCTTCTTGAAAATGGTGTGCTTTTAATGTTGAAAAAGCAGGACTTTTTTTTTTTTTAATGTGAGCCCATTGAGTGTGAGCACAAATACAATATTACGTCGCAAAACTGAGTTATTGTTTTAGCTAAGTGAAACCCAGGGACTCTTTTTACATTAACCCATGACACAGAGATATATACAGCTGTAAACTGAATATTAAGATCATATGATTATATCAATCTGATATGGTAATAAAAGAGAAGCAATTCAGGGCTTTGAAAGGCTCAGTGGAAAAGCATGTGTTTTGCAGGGAACGATTAAAATTAAACATTAAATGCTTAGTTCAAGGGCTTTAGCTGCAACAGTCACTCAGTCACTTCTGTCATGACAGCCCACAGAATCTTCTTTGTCTTGTTGTACTTGCTGACCTTGCCAGTTGAAGTAACAGTTTGGTCTAGAAATTATAAGTTTTCTCCTCCTTCTCTCAGCACAAAGATAAATTCTACAAACAAGCTTCTATTTCACTGCCAGTATGCCCTGTTAAGTACAGAGACGAGCTGACACATTTGCTGATAGAGTTGAAAAACCCATAGGATGCTGTATTCTGCGCTGCCTTATCACTCAGCTATAAATCAGTCATAACCCACTGGCGAGCAATGACAGACAGTGTTGTTCTGGACCCAATCGTATATTTATTTTTCTGTGTTTACACTTCACCTTTAAGATAACTGTTTTATTTTCACTTAGCCACCTACATCACCGGGACACACTTTCATCACTGAATAGATGGAATTTGGTTGAGAACAGACTGCATGCTTCTATTTTCAAGTGAGTGAAAACATTTGCATTATGTTTACACGATTGAGCAATTTACCTCGGACTATAGGCTCGGTTTCATTCTTTATCAGACTGAGTTTCTAAGGAAATATATTCATCAGAACCAGATAAGAGAAACATCAATATGATGGCAAGTTTACCTAAAGTTTGCGCAAGACTATTCCCAAGTTTAGATTGCTGTTTTATCATAGAAAGTGCATTTTTCTCTCAATCTACATGCAAATCTTGTATGCCGCGCTGTTTATACTTGACATTAAAATCTACCAGAACAAATTAGTAGAGCATCTTTAACCTGTTTCCAAATAAAAGCATTTTTACAACCTCCTGTTTATTACAATCCTTTAAGATTGATGATGACCCTTCCCATCAGCTACAGATATTTCAGTTGTCAAAAGCTATCAGTGAAATGGTTCTCTATGATGAGCAGATTAAATTCACTGCTGGATCTCCTAAAATGATTTGACAAAGTTGAAAAATTAAGCACATTTTGCTCTCATTCAAAATTCTGTGGGGCACATCTTCATGACCCAATAATTGCACTGAGATTGCTGGTGACTGCAGTAGCCTAAAGTATATAGAAATAGGTCCATGATTGGAAGGTTATTGGTTTAAACCCCTGATACCACCAGCACCTTGAAGGGGAGAATGAACGAGAATCACCCTCTCTTTCTCACCACCTAATGTTGAGGTGCCCTTGAGCAAGGCAATTAACTACTCTGTACTGAAGACTCAGTGGCTGATATAAGGAGGATGTCTCTGTGCATGGCAGCTCCCATATGTGAATACACATCATTATGTGTCTCTGAAGCAGGCCAAGTCTGAAAAAGGTTGTGAGATATCAGCAAGTTCACCTCCAAAAAATAAAAACCTAACCTATTTTCATCAGGCTGAGTACAACAAGTAGCAGTCATGCAGGCTATTCCTAAGGATTGGTATCAGGAATGATTCCATTGTATTTTAATAGACCAGTATCTGCTGAAGTAAATCTGATGAAACTATGACCCCTGCGAGTGTTGCACCTCTATTCTCTCTTAAAACAGCGTAGAGTGCAAGTATCTCGCTTCACATCTGGCTAAAATTAAATGTGTGAATGAATGAAAGTCTGCAACTTGACTGTATAAAATGAAATGGATAGCTGCTTCTGGGCAAGCTGATTTTTGTACTGTGCCATTGTTTGTGAGGGAAGAAGCTCTAGTCTGTGACATCTCTCTACTGTCAGCAGTGCTTTTGTAGTTCCAACAGCTCCAACAGAGTGATACGTCTTCTCTCTCACAGCCTGCTGTTCATCAATTTCAGACTGAATTTATAGATATTATGTATCAGTCAATGTATTACCTTTATAGCTGTTAATTGGTCTTTACATAAAAATATGGGACGAGGCCTTTTCGCACAATATTAAATTAGTGAGATTAAAAAACAAAACAAACCAAAACAAGGCAACAACAACAAACATGTGAGGGGAGGGAGCCACATCAGTGTTTTTGTGCTATTTATTGTTAAAGCCAGTTTGTGGTGTTTTCTCACAGGGGTCTTGTTGACACCCCAAGTTATAATGGTTGAGTTTCTATTGAGTAGTAGTGGAAAATAAGCAAGTACTTACAGTAAGTCTTGTAACCATATAGTTTTGAATTACCCCATTTAATTAGTAATTCTAAGTATGCTATGTGATACCTCTAGTCCACTGCATTCAATGGAAAATACTTTCCTGTTAAAATGCACATTTTCAAAGGTATTGCAACATTTTGTTACATTTTTAAAACCATTTCAGTCTTAATAAGCTCCACCTTTACCAGCTACATCCCCATGTTGTTATGCACCCATAATAATATTCTCACAATAGTCATTCTTCTTTATGAGTACTTTGACAGTGCACCTGCAGTGCATTAGGCTTTTAGCATACTAGTTTTGTACTTTTACTGAATGCAGGACTTTCACTTACTTCCAATGCTTCAAATGCTGCTGGGGATGTTTTAATTAATTGGCTTTAGTGTGCATTTTTTTTTCTTTTCCTGCCTGGCAGGTGTTGTTGTTTTTATGCGTGATTGATTGATTGCTTGTTGTACTTTGTGAGTCTGTATGCTGTTTTGTTGTCACTTACTGGTTTGACCAGTGAGTACCTTTTTGGAGAAAGAAATACTGTTAAGTGTTGAATGGGGATTTTTGTTAGTTAAGATCCATTGTATAAGAGGAATTTCCCAGTAATCTAATGTTTTAAAAAAACAAAACAAAAACAAAACAAAACACAACAGTATATACAATTGCTTTGCTTACACGGTTTAGTATTAAAAGCATTTAAATTATAGTAAAACGGGAAACTAGCAGAGGCTGTAAAGCGAGGTAATGATAGAAATAAATTGCCAACAGCTGCTATCTCACCACAAATAATTTAACCTCCATCAAAGTTGGTTAAAACACACTTCTGTCTGAAATATATTTGCATTCTGGGCTATGCACAGCTATTTGTTTGTTTTAAGTCCTTTGGCTTAATGACGCTGTGAATATCAATTACACTAGAGATTGTGTTGTGTATGTGTTGGGGTTCTGCACTCAGGAGAGTTCAGAGGCAGGAAGAGATTTAAACCCAAAGCATGAGATTTTTAATTGCTATGGCATAGCTTACGCCATTGGGCCTCATTTGTATGTTCAGGTGAAGGAGCAATTTGGTCTAATGCATTGACACAGATCATTTCCCTTCACCTCTTCTTGAGCTTCTCACCTCACTTCATCAGCAGAAGGTGGACAGGCAGAGAGAGTAATATACTGAACCCATCTGTTCATCTGTCAGACCTTTTCTCCTCACAATTTATAGCACATCTATTTGTTGAGGTGCCTTCCCTCCTACAGAGGCCCCAGAGAAGCTGCAGAAGTGAACAATTCTCACACCAGTTTCACAACCTGCAAAGGTGATTTGCTGAGTCGAGTTGGATCATTTGTGATGGAGGCTTCAAATGCATTCTAAGACTAATGGCAGTCAAGGCTACAAATTGCACCCACTTACACCCATATCTTGGTAAGCCTACTGTCTGATCCTGTCTGAGAGGAGTGTGCCTGACTCCATCGAGACAGGTGTGCTTCTGGCAGCTCCCTCTGAAGTATTGTCAGGCATCTTTTAGCAGTTTCAGGCTTTTCAAAGGCAGCCAGAAAGACAGGGTGGCTGATCCTGCATCCCCTAAACCAGTTGCTTCCTTTGATTTCCTTGCTAGGTTTGGATTATGAAGTCATCTTTATATGCACACTCCCATATTTTTTCCAGCATGAAGCCAGAATATGTGCCATCTGACACAACCTCTAAAACAACTGCTGATTAACAACAGAAGGGCAATCAATTCCCTCTGTGAGCAAGCTCAGGCTTCACCATTACTCTTATGGCAGGCATATGGTCATTTTTTTCTCTTTGCATAAATTACAATCTTGTACACTTCTGTGCCTGTGTTGGAGGTCTTCCACTAATGTTGTCACACTGCATAAATGTGCAACATCAGGTTTCAGATATGTATTTACTGGGCAATTCAGAGACATGGGAAATGGTTCATTTCAGTGTTTAGTTTTTACCAAAACTGATAAAGAAACCTGACTTATATTCAGATAAAACTAGAGCTGTAGAATACAGTTTCCTGCATACTAACAGCACAATCATGTCTCATCTCAATATTTAGTTATAATATGAGTGGAGAAAGACAGCAGTTATAGTGAAACCTCCTATGACAGCCAAAGCTGTAGGTTTGACATCATAGAAGTAGCCAGAGAATCAGCCCACTGGCTACTTCTATGATGACATTCTCAGGTGTGAATGGTAATCAGATGCACAAACACACATCCCTATGGCTAGAATTTAAACACTGACTGTCCGAATATTTAAAAGATCACTGTGAAACTGCCAACTGTTTCTGTTTCTGACTCTAGCCCTTCTACAGAGTGTCACTCCACGTGAAGTCACACTCACAGGGCGAGGGTATAAATATACAGGGAGGGCTTGGGTGGTACACTAACTCACTGTTGTTTCACAGCAAGAAGATCCTGGATTTGTGCATTGAGTGGTGAGTTTGTTTGCCCTATTCAAACTGTTTTCTACCACCCCAAATAGCATGCATGTTGGTCATCAGGAATACTCAGGAGTTGGTCCTGTGGTGTTTAGCTGTAGCTACCCCACTGCTTGTAAATAATTACAATGGGAATATCATCCATCCATCCATCCTCTGCTGCTTATGCTGCTGGGTCATGGGGGTCCACAGTCTAAGCAGAGAATCCCAGACCGAGGTTCGACTAATCGCTGGACTCTCCTCTCCAGTACCCTAGCGTTGAATTTCCCAAGGAGGCTGAGTCATGCAATCCCCCTATAACACACTGGCACACAGAGGTGTGTCAACCAAGACAACCCCACAACATCCAGGACATTAAGGAACTTAGGATGAATGTCATCAACCTCAGGGACCCAGCCACCAAGGAGTTGATTTATTACCTTGCTGACCTGACCCCCATGGGCATCATACTCTGCTTTTTCTATGGAAGGCATGTCAGTGATATTAAAGAGATCCCTGAAGTACTCCTTCCACTGCCTGACTACATCCTCAGTTGAAGTCAGCAGCACCCCAGCCACAATTTACACAGTGTGAGTAGAGAACGGCTTTCCCCTCCTGAGTTGTCTGATGACTTGCTGATCGAAAGTCTTGTTCCATAGCGTCACCAAACTCTTTCCACACATAGATTTTAGCTTCAGCTACTGCCATAGTTGCACTCCACTTGGCCGCTGGAGTCCCATAGGCTAACCACGCCTCACAGGACTCCTTCTTCAGCTTCTTCACATCCAATTTCCCACATCTGGTTTGGGTGATTGCTACCATGACAGCCACCTTATGGAGCTTAGGGATACAAGTATGCCCAGCCAGTTTCTCTCAACCTAATGCACTAACTCAGGCTCCTTACCCACCCGAGAGGTGACGTTCACTCTTTCAAGCACTAATTTCAACAGCTGGCGATTGGACTGCCAGGACCTCCGCTATTGACTTCCAAAGGGTACTGAACACACATTACCAACACACATTGCATTCAACCTCTAAGGAGTCCATAGGGTTAGACCCAGCCAACAGATGCTCTCCCTCAAGCTCCAGGGTGAGGCCCAGGTAACCCTGTCCCTGTTAGGGTAAACTGGTTTTGTCTGTCTAGTCCCTTACCCAGGGCCAGTTTGCCTTGTGGGACCCTGCCAGGGGCAAAGGCCCCTGACAACATAGCCCCCAGGGTCAATGGGACACATAAACCCCTCACCACAGTAAAGTGGCAATTCACAGAAGGGAAAATGTGAATAATCTCGACAGTTTCTACTTTCACTGTGTGAAATCTGGGCCTAAAACTGTGTTTATGTTCAAAGACAGAAATGCGTACACATATTCACATTTTTACAACAGTGTGCACTGATTTTCCTGTTTCCTAAAAATATTTCACAACTGGACAAGTGGATGTAGACACTCCCTTATTTCATTAATTTCATCAGTTGCACAGAAAATCACTGTTTGCACCACAAGATATTTGACACAGCAACGAAAAGAACAAGAGAGAGGAAATGCAATATCACTAAGTGTGAAACTGATACAGAGAGAAGTGGAGAAACTAAAAATGTATTTTATTTTTTGACCTGTCTGCTTTGGAATCACAAACAGAAGAAAAAAACTATTAAAAGAAAAAAGGCAACACAGGCTATCAGCACCATAGGTTCAGAGCAAAGAACACACGCAGAGAGGAAAAAAAAAGTTTATACAATGAAAAGCAGACTGCATGGCTGCTGCCATTAAAAGCACACACAAAAAACATGTATAGTAAACATGACAAGCCTTAAAAAGTTTAGTTCAGATCCCTTTAACACTATCAAATACTTTTCATGTTGTCATTTGATACATTTTTGTCAAAGTAAATTAAATTATATTATGTTTAAAAAAAAACTAATTTATTTTAACCCTAATCACGTAAGGAAATAATTAAATGAAACAGTATTTTTCTTTCATGGCCTCTTTATAAGGACTTAAGATTATTAACGTGTTTAACATTAATACCAGCCCATGCATCAAACCTTTCACATAACCCTTGTGGGTTATCATTGGCATACAAGCCACTGCACATACAACTCAATCAAATTTTACCTGCAAAAACAGGGATGGTCCTAGGTTATGACAAATGATAGAGAGGTTTATCAAACCTAATCAAGTTTAACCTTGGGAAATCAGTCCATTTCTATACTTAATTAAAACTAGTCAAATTTAAGGTCAAGTTAATGTTCATCAGTTTTATTAGTAATTAATACACAAGCAATTTTAAGGAGCTCATCTCAGATTAAATCATAACGACTTGTGTGGTCCATCTCTTATGCTGAAGTTGTTGATCATTCCGACTAACAAACCCTCATGAAAAACTTCAATACCCTTTGGAAGTTAATGGTAAAATGTTTTTACAGATGTTGAGCCAAGCACCAGCCTTCCATGGCACATTCGTTTGGAGTGACAGGCTGCCGTTCCGATTTAAGCTAATAAAAAATAACCTCTGCTTTGCCTCCAGAACTGACGTATTGCATATGCGTATGCAGGAGGAGCAGCAATTTATTTCTTCACAAGGGGTCACTTGTATTTTTAATAATTCATCCAGCATATGTTGAGATGTCAGATGCTATCCTTTGATCAAAAGCCAGGCTGTCTCTCGCTGAGCCATCAATTTCCAGTGAAAGTATTTGGACTTCAACACATACCTGCCACAAGTGTGGCACAGAGATCTTCCTCATAATCCATGAGGTTTTTCACTCTTATAAAACTCCTGCAGTCTGAAAATAAAGTTTATCATATTCAGTTGTTGCTGTAAGTATGGCAAAACAGTTGTTGAGGAAGGCAGAAAGAAACACCTGACAGAGAACAAGGCTGAAGAAGGGATTTTTCACATCTACTGCCTTCTGCTGCCCTCTTGGGATATCTAAGCTCTGGCTCTTCTCTCTTGGCCTTGGTTTCTTCTCACTGCCTGCCAATGAGCTTTAAGAGGAAAACTTTTAGTTAGTTCTAGGTCATATTAGGTCTATCACTTCCCTCCTCCATGTTACTGGATTTGCTGCACTCTTTTGCCGTTTGCATTTTGGTTATTTGCCATATTTTTCAATTGTAGTGCAGAGCTGTTACTGTTTCTGTGCTTTGTCTTTTAGGGGGCACTCTGTGCTAAAATTCCTGTTCATCTGGAAATTATGAGGAAGAATTAATTTCACTCATATATTTCCTAGTGATTACTTAATTTTTTTTTTTTTACACTTGGCTATATGTTGCTACAGGTTATAAGTGGTTGTGTGTGTATTTATGTTTTTTTTTTTAAGACAAATGACAAACCTCCAGCTGTAATCACAGTCTCTTGCATGGCAAAATAGCTAATTCAGATAACAAATAAAAAAATAAGTTCAACAGATTAAAATCAAAACTATGTGCTCCTTAGGGAACAGGACACAGATGCAAGTCTGCTAAAAGTACACATTAGAATTTTTTTTATTTGTAGTTTTTTACAAAAAGTTGTGATATTGCAGTCTGACACCAGTTATTCAAGAGCCAGTTTAGTATTCATACAAACATAATTAGATTGTAAGCAGACAAAGATATTTCCCACAAGGTAGTAAAGGGTAGTTGGATAATAAAGTTATGTTTCTATGGCAACTGCTGGCACCGATAGAATATCAAGGAAGAGTGAAGAGCAGAGGAGGGAATAGACAAATTCATGTAGGATCTGTATTTGCCTATCTTCTCTCCTAAAAATGGCAGTCTGCTATAA
>JAMQGT020010475.1:0-13827 GCA_024447675.2 Pterophyllum scalare
GGGTTTGTAAGCATCTAAGTACAGTGTTCAAAAAAAATTAAAGAACACCGGACATCTATACTGATATGAACTGGGTAATGTTCGGAAAAAAAGGATGGAAATGAAAATGATCAAAATCTGTGTCATGGTCCTGGGTCCTTTTTGGCCCAGTGTGTTTTGTTTATGCTTTGTTTTGGTATGGCATTTGTCTGTTCTTGGTTTCTTTGTTGTGGGGTTTAGTCATATTTTGATTTTTAGTTCCTTGTGTTCCCCTGTGTTCAGTGTCTAGTCCACATCTTTGTTCCCTCATGTGACTTCCTATTTTATTTTGATAGTCTTCTGGTCCCTGTGTGTTGTGTTGTGTTTTGCTTCCCCCTTGTCATTATTGTCATGTGGTTCACCTGTGTTCCCAGCTGTTTCCGATCCCCTGATCAGCCCTCTCGTGTATTTAAGTCCTGTGTTTCCTCTGCTTGTGGTCGCATCCTCATCGCTGCTTCATCATTGTTTTTGTCTAGTGTTGACTTCCAGTTCCGCTGTGCACTCTCTGCCCTGGATTATGTTTTGCCTTAGTTCTTTGTGAAATAAAGCTGACTTCAATATAAAGCCTTACGCCTTGGTGTCCTGCACTGGGGTCATCTTCCTTGCCTGCCACAGCGGTACATGACAAACTATATTGAGCAAATCCTGTCAGAACAGGTCTTGCTGTCTCTGGGGGATGGCTGGCCATGAGACATTTATGAAACCTTGAGCCCTGATTGTGATTACACATAAACTATCACACATTTAAAGGGAATAAGCCACAACATTAAAGATAACATTTATATTGTTACCTTCCAACAAAGATGAATCCTGGGGTCAGAAGGAAGGATTAATTCTAGCATTATAATATGGTAACAGTATTCTAATATTTCAAAGTTTAAACCCACTTGAGACAACAAAAACAGAAAAAACATCACTCTGTGGTTCAACAAAGGAGTCCTAGAACTGCTGCTCCACCTGCGTGGTGAAAGGACTGGTTTACAAAGACCTGGATTTTATTTTGCAATGTGTTTGCATTTGGTAATTCTGTTCTATGCTAACTTCAAGAGTAAGAGTTAATTAATACAGGGTTACTGAATATATTTGGTTGTTTTGGAGTACTTAAGTAATCACTTAATTTGATTACAGCTGAAGACACCTGAGCCTCACCAGCATTAATTCATTCTCCATGGTGGTCTCTCAGCCTGGTATACTTGGACATGTTTAATTTAATAATTAATGAAACAAAAGCCAAAAAGTAAACTTTCTGTCAGTGTCCATTAGTTGTGTCCAGATCCAGACTCATGGTTAAAAAGATGATGTTGTTGCTAGGTAATATGAGCCCCTTTTGGTATTCTTCCTGAGTGTGGCCAATTTCAAGAGAACTCTGTGATGTCACACGAGCTCTTAGTTACAGCATTGTCCAAACTGCCAGAACATTCTGATAAACACACATCGCTAGAGAAGCAAATTTATTCAGAAACTACAGTCTGCTGCAGAAAACTCCAGAAGAAGATGAAAGTATTTTATATTTTATATTAGCTTTGAATTTCTCCAACTATGTAACATATGGAAGTATGTGTGTGTGAATGAACATATCTAAGACCGTATGTTTGTGTGTTTGTATGGTGGAACATGTACACTTGTCTTCTTTCTGTGAAGCTCTTTGTAAATATGTTTCAAAAACTGCAATACAAATAAAGTTATCATTATTAAATTATGATTATTATTGTATATGTAACCAATGAATAGATTTTACTCTGGTTCAGATAACAATTTACTATCAACCAGTTATGTTTATTGCAAATCACTGGACTGAAACACATCCAACCTCATCTTAACTTGGACATAAGGTTTGCCTGGCAACAAACCAACAAAGAAAGAACATTCACTCTAAAACATGAGTGAAATACAGTCAATAAGCTTATTTCACTTGAAATTCTTCGGAGCAGCGTGAGACAAATTATATTTGTCTCCTTGTTTAATACCAAGTCCTTCTCTCCGTATGAGAATAAAATAAAAATAAAATCACCAAATATTCCTTTTGGGGTCCTTAGGAAAAAAAAAAAAAAAGTGCTGGCCAGCAAACAAACAAATGTTTATATAGAGCTCTATATTTATGTGTGTGTCTGGTGCATACCAAAAATAAGTCAAGCAGGGTTGTCCTGACTGGGAATGGCAACCCAGAAAGCGGCTGTTGTCCAAAGATGCTGGAAGATCAGCAGCCTATTATTTGTCCTCCTCAACAGGCACAGGTAAACTTCAGTGATGTTGCTCTCGCCAATGTTATCCACAATAATGCTCACCTACCAGGAAAACATCATATTATCAGGCATAAAGCAGTCAGACAATATGCAGAAAGTAGACAGAGACTGGCATGTCTCTGTTCTGCAGCCGTTCTAACGCTCTAAAGCCCGGGAATTCCCTTAGTAACTGCAGGTCTCCATTTTAAAACAGTTTAATATTATCTATCCCAAAAATATAACTATATAAAATAATCAGCACCTTTAGGTTTACATAAATTGTATTTCCTCCAAAACAACACCTCTTTGACATTGATGAAAGTGAACTATTTCACTTAACATCGCTAACATGGCTAAAAACTAACGTGACTAGCAAACCATCTTAACTCACATTACCCACGGTAAAACAGGAGTTGGGTCTCTAAACTTATGCTGAATTACAGACGATTTGGTACATAAACTCATAACACAAATGACATAACACGTTACTAATAATGCTCACCTACCAGGAAAACATCATATTATCAGGCATAAAGCAGTCAGACAATATGCAGAAGGTAGACAGAGACTGGCATGTCTCTGTTCTGCAGCCGTTCTAACGCTCTAAAGCCCGGGAGTTCCCCTAGTAACTGCATTCGTAATGCTACCGTAAAGTGATGTCGTATTTAGCTCTTAAAGTGACACTAGCCATGAAACCAAAAAATTACAGAAATACAAATAAAACAGAACAAACAAATAAAATACAGCAGGGTTACATATACAGCCTCTGTGAAATCCTGAAATGAACGAGACATCCACAAGAGGATTAGTGAGCGTCGTTCCAAACACTCCAATCCTCAAATGATTTTGCTGGGAGAGGCCTCTGAGAAACCACCAGCTGAAAACGAAAATGCAAAGAAGGAGTTAATGGGTATCCAGAGAGAACATGAGGAGGAGAGAAAGAGAACAGAGAAGGCAAAGATGTTAGTCCTGAAAGTACTGACAGACGAGAAGCACATATTACAGAAGCTAAAGAAAACAACTGAGCTTCAAGCAGAAGTTGCAGAGCTGAAAACTAAAAGTTCAAATATAGAACTGATGAAAAGCCAGAAAGAACTGCAAGAGATGAAACAACAAATACAAAAGACAAAGAAGGAACTTAAGGATGCAAACAAGGAACACGTCTATTCAGTTTTATTCATAATTAACATTTCATAACATAAAGTGCATCTGTGCATTCAATGAATATCATCAGTTCACACACATCTGTCAAGAGTAACAGTCACAGTATCGTCCTAGTTTATGCCAAGTTGTGATTTCAAAGGCAGTTCTAGTCAAAATTAAAAGAGAAGCAGCACACCAAAAAGTTAGCAATAAAATACATCATGTTGCAATGCAGGGAAGTTATAATTCAGCATGCAGCTCCTCATCTTCCCTGTCTTTGTCAGTCATGGTTTTCATCATGAAATTGTCCATAACTGTATCCACTGGAACCAGGGCATGAGATGCTGCTCTACCAGCCACGGACTGGCTACTGGGTTCATTTAAAGCCTCTGAAAGGATGTTTTTGTATTCAGCCTGATGAGGACAAATACATTGTTTGTTATGTTGTTTTATTATAATATGTTAGATGTGGTATAGAAACTGTCATGTCTCAATCTTCACAAAGGGCACTCACTCACTGACCTTCCATTTGTCCATTTGCTCTTGCACGTTTTCCTTAAGCACTTCCTGCAAATCCACAATGAGCATTGACATGTGGTTATGATTTAGGAAATACACGACAGAAGTTGCAATACAGTGCATAACAACACCGATACATTATTGTTTTTTTTGTTTCTTTTTTGTTTTTTTACAATTTTAACAGATTTCTTTGTGATGACACACAATGGCTGTTGACCTATGTAAAGTTAGGAAGAGTTTAAAAAAATCTATTCACCATTTGGTCCTCTTTCAGTGAACTTGAAAGGGAAACCAGACACAGTAGTGTGAAAGTGCAGAACAGGTTTTTATTGGCTGTGAAAACTGCCACTCCTCTGCTTCTTGCCAAGACTGCTGCTGTCATCACCACTCTGAGTAAATTTGTCTTTAAAGTAAAATCGTACAGTATAAAACATAAAATGAAAGCAGACAACTCTTTTAAAGTAATCTTTAAAGCTATAGAATAATCTATGATATGGTGCGCTTTAGTTGCCAAACTTACCTGTGATGTAAATAAAAGCTGACGAATGAAAATCTGAAGCGATCACACATTGTGAAATGCTTTTATACACACCCGTTGACACCTCCCTGATTGCTCAAATTCGATATGCATTTTCATATGGAACATACCTTAGGCCTGATCCTCATCTCACTTACTTTCATTTCACCTGACTAAAGCTATCTGTTTTGTTTCACTTTTACAGAAATGATACTTGGCTGTTTCCAATAAAGTATTTATCAGTCAGTGTAACTGCTGTTAAAGTTTAGGTCCTCTACCAGAGGCCTGTGAGCTTAAAGGTCCTGCGCAGTATCTTAGGTGTTCCTAGGACTCCACTCTCCAGGATAGAGATCTCAGATGTTGTTCCTGCAATCTGCTGGAGCCACTCTCCCCAGTTTGGGGGTCGCTGGCCCGAGTGTTCCGATTAGAACCACTATTACCTTCACCCTCCACATCCTTTCTAGCTCTTCTCTGAGCCCTTGTGTTTGTCGAGCTTCTTGTGTTCTTTCTTCCTGATTTTGCCATCACCTGGTATTTTTTTCTAAGCCTGTCATGTCTGGCAGAACTTACAAGCATAACTGTGATCTGAATGCACTGTTGTGCCAAACATATTTGCTCTTTTAATATGATCTCCATAGGTTCTCTATCTTGTTAATATTTGTCCCTTTACTTTATTTATTTATTTGCATTATTTTTTACATACATATATCTGTGCCAGAGTTGACAGCCTGAGGAAAAAGAAAAGAGAAAAGAAAGAAAAGACAAATTGAAGAGAGAGAGAGAGAAAAAAGGAGAATGGGGAGAAATAGAAAAAGGGGATAGAGCACAAGTAAATAAACCAAAATAGTTGATGAGCTGCTGTACCTGTAAGAGAAGAAAAACAAACAAACAAAAAAATCCATACAAAATACAAACAATACTTGGAAAATATTTATTAATCTTTATTAATCCCTTGGGAAAGTTCCATCAGGGGAATTTAAGAGTTCCAGAACACCCATACAAAAAGGAGACAAACAACAGAACAAACAGGGAAGACAGGTGTCTGCGGTCATGCAGCCGTTTTGTGCAGCGCTACTGTTTTTTTCCCCACATTTATGTGGGAAAAAAAAACAAATGAAGCATGACTACACAAGCCAACAATTTTGTTGTGTTGTGATTGCGTGGGTGTTCGTGTCTGTGTCATGAAATGTACTTACTAATGAGGGCAGAACACTGCTGCTCTGCCCATCAGAAGCTAGAAGTGGCCAGAGAAAGCCCCAGGAAACCTGGGCCACCAGCAGCCGATCAAGAGCCACGAAGACCTGTGGCCACCCATTCCAGAGACAACTGCACGCTCACCCCAGCAGGCGGAGTGGGAGGTCCCAGACGGAGCCCCCCCCCCCCAGTTGTGAAGCAAGGGCCCAGAGGCGACAAGAAGCCAGCCCCCTGTCTGGGCTGGTGGCAGGGCCCCAGGCGCCCAAGAAACGCCTGACAGCCCCCCCAGAGGCCAGCCCCTGCCAAAAAAGCCAAAGCAGCCCCGGAACATAATCCCCAGGGGAGCAGGTCAACACCCATACCAGAACATCCAATCCCGCCCAGGAACCCCAAGGCACCCACACCCTTGGTGGGGGACCAGCAAGGTCAGCAGGGAGGCAAGGAACAAGGCCCAGGTCCAGCCATACATATTAACAAAAATAGTAGCTCCTTGAAAATTTTCTGGCCCTTGGTTGCTTTCCAGAGTTGATAGTTCTCTCTCCTCTGGTTGTGTTTGAGAATACTTAAATACACCCTGTGTGCAGTCTGGCCTTCATCTTTCTGACTTTAACAATTACAGTCCAATCTCAAAGTTACCTTTTATAGCAAAACTCTTGGAGAAGATTTTCTGTCTACAGCTTCTACAGTCCTTTGCAAAACTACTGAGGCTACAGTGTAATAAGAGTAAAACTGAGTTAATCTCTACCACTATGAACGGTCACCCAGGATCAGTGTCAGGTGCAACCATCAAGAAAGTCGAAGACTTCAGATACTTTGGGTCTTATATGTTGGAATCAGATAGGAACATGAAGACCTGTAAGGCACTAGCGTGGGCAGCTTCTAATCAGCTTAGCCACATATGGAACTACAGCCAGGCTAATAACCAGAAAAACAGCTTGTTTCACATGTTGATTAAGCCGGTCCTTGATGAATATGAGACATGCTTCAGCAACAAGAGCTAAATGAAGATTTACCAACTTGTTTTGGCATGCCCAACACATTCACTTGTCAGAGCATGTCATATGAGTGTATCTTTTGACTTATTCATCCTATTTCCCAGGCAGTCACAGAGCAATGCCTGTCATCATGCAATAGGTGAAGTGATCCTGTCAGTTTTGCTCTGGAAACTGAGTGGCCATATCCACTCAAGGAGAATGACCTGACATCAACGTGAGGGACTTGGGGGGCACAAATTGGATAGGGGGAGCACACTGAACAACCAAGAAGTGTGGCACAAGGTGGTTGTGGGTGTCCTGACCTCTTGAGACGGAGTGATGATGACAGCTTTGAAAAGTTTCAGTCCAGTTTTCCAGCATCATAGTTCTGAGACTGTGCTTATTAGAGTTACAAATTATATTAGAACTACTGATACTGGTGAATGTTCCATTCTTGTACTACTTGACTTAAGTGAAGCAAATGATACAACAGACCATCAAATTTGATAGAGGCTGTAGCACTGCGTTGGTATATCTGGGATAGCTCTGCAGTCGATTAGATCATATCTGACAAATCTCATTTAGATTATTGTAATGGTCTCCTAATCAGAAAATTCAGGTTGTACAAAATGCTGCAGGAAGGTTTATTACAAGAACCAGGAAAAACGAATATATTACACCAGCTTCAATGATTTTTACACCAGCCACCCATTACTTTTAAAATTCATTTTAAGATTTTCATTTTTACTTTTGCAGCCCTTCATGTCCTGCCCCCTAAATATATATTAGAACTGCTTCTCCTGTACCAACAAGTTCAGATCCTCAGGCAGAAACCTATTAACTTTTCCCGCCTCACGCTTAAGGACAAAAGGCAATCGAATATTTGTTGTTAGGGCCCCTCAGTTGTGGAATGATGTGCCTGAAGACATCCAGCTAACCTCATCAGTATCTTCTTTTAAATAATTGTTAAAGGCAAAATTATATCATAAGGCTATATTTTATACAATTTTACTTTAGATTTTTATATCTATGTGTTTGTAAGAATGTACTGATGCAGCCACATAAAGTTGCTGCTCCCAGCCGGCTGTCAGACGGCTGGAAGTCCCCCTCCTTCTTCTGGGCGTATCTACTTTCCAGCATGAACACACTCCTTTCCTTCAATTGCAGAGTGTCGCTGGGCCAGAGAGCCTATTCTCCGGGTTAGTGTGTGGAGAGTTTCCCCCGTTCAGCGGAGGAGCTCCAGGGGAGAGCTATGAGGAGCTCCACCGCTGAACGAGGGGGACACTCTCCACACACTAACCCTGCACTCTGTTTATCAATATAAATAAAGACATTACACCTAAAAGCACACAGAAACATCGGGATCAATTTATGGCAGACGATCACTTTTTGGTACAACACCAGCATCGGTCGGCCGCTCAGCCCAGTCACAAGCGAGAACTTTTTTCTGATTTTTTTCTCGAGATAACGAGTTATTTATCTCGTTATCACGAGATAACGATTACCGTTTTCTCGTGATAATGAGATAAATAACTCGTTATCTCGAGAAAACCATTAGAAAAAAGTTTATACATACCATGGCCGCTCTCGGCTTCCATACTGAGAGGTGAAAAAGTTTCACTGTTATTTGGTTTATTTGGAACTTGCTATTTCCATTTTATAATTTTCATATTTCACCCTCATTACACACTCACTATTACTATAATATTAGTGAGCTGTACTAAAAAGTGAATACCCCAAAACACCAATGTAAGAAAAAATATTTCTTTTTTAAAGCACCATCTGCTAAGACACCCATCATCTTATCATTTTATATCTTTATATAGCTAGTTCCACAAATTATGAATATGATCATCACTGATATAGATATAGGTGGCTGACTGTATTTCAAAAAAGTTTTAGTTGATATAAAACCAGCAGACAGAATAAAGATTTGTCTCTACAAAGAATTCAACTGTTGCTTTAAAACAATATCAGGCAACAATTTATTTGCAGAACATATTTTCTAATACATTTTCAAATCATTTATAAACTATCACAATGACAAAAATAATATATGTAGTACTGTAGATTATATTTTTGTTTTCATCATCTATAATAAGAAAGGAAACATTTTCATCAATACACAGCTCTGGACAATCTCTTTTATGTCAAAATGTAAAGAAAAGTTAAAGTACTACATGAAAGGGAATGTAAACAGATACACTAGATGCAGTATTAGAGAAAAAGGAAATAAACTGACAGTGAAGTTACAGTTCAGCTTGCTGTTCCTCAAAGAATTCGATAAATTTCTTCATTTTTTCAAGTTTCTTTTCACTTTCCTTAATTCTCCCACCCAACTCCTTATGCTTCCCGTCAGCGTAAGTCTTAGTTTTCTCCATGTAATTCTTAACACTCTTCATAAAGCTATGTGCTGGAGGAAAATCATCATCATCTGATTCTTCTTCTACTTTCTTCATCAGTGTGATCATCGGATCCATAAAGCTCATGAATTCAGTCAGCAGCTCTGAAGTGAAGCCCACACTTTCCTCATATTGAACCTAATATGATAAAAAAAAATTAAACAATTTATAATATTACAGAATTTAATTTTACTATGTTGAGAAATTATATTTTGTCATACATGCACATGAGTCACTTTTTATGATTCTCTCATGCACCACCAAAGTTAATAATAACAATGCTTTATAAGTACGTAAGTAACATTTACTGACCTTTATTGTGTCCATTTCTTGTTTTGCTTTCTGATAATTTTCTCTGAGTTGTTCCTGAAAATCCAAAGTGAACATTGACATGGTTACAGTTTGGGAGATACACACATGACAGAAGTTGTAATGAAGTGCATAAATTAACAACAGCACAAAAGGGGGAAATTTTTCAATCAGAACCTTTGTTTGTGGTGAATCACACAGTCTGTTGACTTAAAAGAATAAAGTATAAGAATAAAGTTACTGAAGATTCAGCAAAAATATTGTTTACCAGTTGGTCCTTGTCTATCAGTGAACTTGAAAGGCCAACCAGACACAGCAGGGTGAACATGAGGAACAGGCCTTTGATGGAGCTGGAAACAGTCACTCCTCTGCTTGTGGCTAAAGCTGCTGCTGCCATCACTGATCTGAGTAAATCTCTCACTAAGCTGAAACTGCACAGTATGAAACATGAAGTGTTAAAAAGGAATGAAGATTTTTAAATTCTAGTTGGGTTGTCAGTTTAAATTTTTTTTAAAAGTACAACATAAAGGCTGTCTGAAGAGTCACAAAGGAAATCCTGAAACTAGTTATTTGTTCATATTTAAGTCTTAGAATAAACTTTTAGTTTACAAACTTACCTTTGATGATGAAAGAAGCTGACAAATGTACAAATGAAAAGATGGGATATTACCAAGTCCTTTTATATTTACGGTCCTGTTTCCACCTCCCATTTTGCTCAACTCTGCGGTGTGTGTGTATGTGTGTGTGTGGGTGTTTAAGTCTGTCACAATGTGTTTCTTGGTATGTAGTAATTAAGTAAGACTTTTCCCTCAGCTTACCTTTGTACATGAGGATTTCACTTTTGTTTCACAGATATTTGTCTGTTTCACTTTACAGGAATGTGTGTATCAGTTTGTCCCACTTGAAGAACATGAAAATGCCTAAATGACAATCTGAAGGAAAAAAAAACGGATAAGCATCCAATGCCAACATTACAATAATGCATAAAACACTAAATTAAAAGAAAAAAGTGTTTTTTAAATATTTAAATCCTTTGTTTTATGTTTATGTTCATATCAATTAAATTGGATTTATATAGCACCAAATGACAAAAACAGTCACCTCAAATTTTTTTATATTGTAAGGTAAAGATCCTACAAAAACACAGAGAAATCTCTAACAATCAGATGAACCCCCCTATGAGCAAGCACTTGGCGACAGTGACAGGGAAAAACTCCCTTTCAACAGGAAGAAACCTCTGGCAGAACCAGGATCAGGGACGGGCAGTCCTCTGCTGCAGTCATCATCATCTCCTACATTTTCATGATGCTCGTCAGTTCACCCAGTCTCTGGTCCTGGGTTATGAATCCAGGATATTGAAAAACTGGAATATAAATTCTTGTTATATAAGGTGTTTGGTTTAATATTTACATTTTGATTTTCATGTAATTTGAATCTCTAGTTCATAGTTCCAGTTTCTCTTTCTATTAGAGTTTAGTTGTTCCTTCAGGGTTTCTCATCCTTCTGTCTTTCCCCCCCTTTTCATAAGCTTGTATGGTTCGGCCTTTCCATATTCCAGTTCCTGTTGTTAGTTTTGTCCTGTATCTTATGTTTACTTTTACTTATTGTGTATTTTTTATTTTTTATTCTCCTATATCCACTTCCTAATGATTACCTTATGTGAGTTTAAGCAGTAGCTTCCCCTCAGTCATGGACTCTGTACTATGAAGCCAGTTCAAAATCCTCAGGGCATCTTTCTGTTATCTGGATTCACTTACCCTAACACTGTCAATCAGGTTAAGCAGTCAAGTTAACCCAGGGTTTATCGATCTAACAATGAGTGTGCACATGAAATGGGTGGCACTGGCAGCATCTGACAAATCACAAACATGGAGAGGTCTACTAGCAGTAGAGTGCCTGATTTTCTAAAGAAAGATAAAATTGTAATATCAGGAAACTGGGAAAATGTTACACACATAAAACAGACTGAAAGCAGCACAGCTGCTGCAGACAAATCAACAGTGTAAGTTTGTGTGTGAGGAAAAGTGCTGTGCAGTAAAAATGCTGTATGAATGTGTGTGTGTGCACTTTGAGCACTTTGGTCAGTAAGACTGGATAAGAGCTACTAGATGAATAAAGACCCTAACAGACTTATCACAGCTTTATTATTAGGACGTGGGAGAATTTGATGCATTAATTTTAATGTTTAACTGTGCATAAGACAGTTTTAGTTTTTATTCTTTCAGCCTTGGACCCAGTTGCATTTAAC
The DNA here is from genome assembly GCA_024447675.2 of Pterophyllum scalare. Classification (NCBI taxonomy): domain Eukaryota; kingdom Metazoa; phylum Chordata; class Actinopteri; order Cichliformes; family Cichlidae; genus Pterophyllum; species Pterophyllum scalare. The sequence continues at coordinate 11,547 of JAMQGT020010475.1, forward strand.
AGTCCTAAATAATAATAAAACTGTCATGGTCCTGGGCCAGTGGCCCAGTGTTTTGTGTTCTCTTGGTTCTGTTTCAGTTATTTTTGTGATTATGTTCATTTGTTCTCTTTTCTATTCCTCTGTTTATTTCTAGTCCCTTGCGTTTCCCTGTGTCAGGTCTGCGTCTCTGTCCAGTGTCTGTGTGCCAGTTCCCCGTGCCAAGTCTGCATGTACCTTGTCTGGTCACTTCCTGTTTTATTTTGACAGTCTTGTTCGTGCTTAGTTTTGCTTCCCCGTTATTAGTTTCATTTGCTTCACCTGCTGTGCCCTGCTGTTTCCTCTTGCCCTGATTACCTAATGTGTATTTAAGCCCTCAGTTTTTGTCTGTTCTTTGTCGTTCGTTGTCGTCTACGCTCCCTTTGCTGTGTGTCACCCTGCCTGTTACCTTTTAGTTCTGGCACCTGTCCAGCTCTGTTTATCTGTTGCATCCGCCTCTGAGTCCTGCATTTTTTGGTCTGCTTCTGTTTGCATATCATGACAAAAATATAATTTAATTATAGGTTTAGTCTCTGTGTGAATTTAACCAATGCAAAAAGGAGTTAAAGCTCATATTATTGCTTACAGAACAATAAAATCATTGTAAAATTGTTTGCAACCAACAGGAAAAAGTCAAGGAATAAAAATGCATCAAACAATCACATTTATCACAGTGTACTATGTTGTACTGTGCTGCACACAGTGCAGTCAAGGGTGTGGGAAGGTCCTTTACATACTGTCATACTATTGTTGGAGAGAAGAATCAATAACAACATTAGGTAAATGCCTTTATTGTGTGTCAGTTTGTATGAACATTGTTCCATTTCTGATATTTGGTTATGACACAAAAAGAAGTGAGTGCTTTAAATGTATTCTTTAAAAGTTAACAACACATTTAACATTCTGGACAGTAGCTGAGAGTGACATTTTATTTTATATCAAACTTTAAAGAAGAAGGACAGCTCTAAGAAGTTATAGCTTTTATAGTTTTTTGTTTTGCTTTTTAAAAAAGCTGCACTATATAAAAGAAGAACTCATCCATCCATTCTCTTCCGCTTATCCTTTTCAGGGTGGGGGGCAACACAGTGAGAGACAACCATTCACACTCACATGTATGGGCAATTTAGAGTGACCAATTAACCTAACCCCAGTAAGTGCATGTCTTTGGACTGTGGGAGAAAACCGGAGTACCCGGAGGAAACCCATGCAGACACGGGGAGAACATGCAAACTCGACACAGCGAGAGGACTGGGCCAAGGTGGACTCAAACCCAGACCTTCTAGATGTCATTCTAGCTGTGAGGCAGCAGTGCTAACCACCATGCCAAAAAGGAATAAAGAACTAAACAGATATAATAGATGAAGTATTAGAGAAAAGAAAAAATTATGTGGAAGGTAAAATTCAGCTTGCTGCTCCTCAAAGACTTTAATATATTTCTTTATTTTTTCAGTTTCTTTTGACTTTTCTTTATTGTCCCACCCGACCCCTCATTCTCCTTGTCAATGTAAGCCTTCGTTTTCTCCATGTAATTCTTAAACTTCTCCATAAATGTGTTCATTGGAGGAAAGTCGTCAGGTAATATGTGCTCCGCTTTCTTCATCAGTGTGATCACTGGGTCGATTAGCCTCATGAATTCACTCATCAGCTCTGAAGACAAGCCCAAATATTCCTTGTGCTCAGCCTAATGAAAAAATTTAAACAGTTTCATAACATTACACAAATTCAGATTAATATGTTCTGCCCGTATATGTGACACAGCCATAAGGCTTTCTCACACAAAAACATTAACTGACCTTAAATGTGTTCATATTTTGTTGTGTTTTCTGATAATTTTCTCTGATTTCTTCCTGAAAATCCAAAGCAAACATTTACATGTGGTTAAACTTTGGGAGAAAAACATGACAGAAGTTGATAAACAGTGCATAAAGAATAAAGTTATTGAAGATTCAGCAAAAATATTGTTTACCAGTTGGTCCTTGTCTATCAGTGAACTTGAAAGGCCAACCAGACACAGCAGGGTGAACATGAGGAACAGCCCTTTGAGGGAGCTGGAAACAGTCACTCCTCTGCTTGTGGCTAAAGCTGCAGCTGCCATCACCGGTCTGAGTAAATCTCTCACTAAGATGAAACTGCACAGTGTGAAACATGAAGAGTTAAATAGAAAGTTTACAAAATGAAGATTTTTTAAAATTCTAGTTGGGTTATAACTTTAAATGAAAAAATGTGCAACATCAAGGCTGTCTGAAGAATCACAAAGGAAATCCTA
>JAMQGT020010476.1:0-21752 GCA_024447675.2 Pterophyllum scalare
TATGTTATGTAACATTTACTGGTTAGAATTGTGAGGTATTATTTACCATACCATCAGAGATGAAGGCTTTTAAATGAGTGCTAATAACAAGCAGGATGGTCCCTCTCCTTTTTAGTTTGGAGGATAGCAGCTTTCAAATTTGAAAATTTGATCAGTCTGACCAAAGAACCAGTCTTCAGTCCATTTTAAATGAGTTTTCCATGTCCATGTAGTGATTTCTGTGACAGATCAGTGTCTGCTTTGTTTACTACGCAGTCAGCCCAACTTTTTTACCCCTCAGCCTGAAAGGCTCATGGGGTATTGTCAGTGGGCAGGTGCTGGGCAGACGGGTGGCCGACTTGTCGAACACAATAACTAGAGAACGATGTGACTTAGGATGCGTCAAGCGGAAGCCACAGATGCATTGCTTAAAAATCTTGGATGACTTAATTTTGACCATAATTATGCCCATGCACAGAAAGTGACTGTATTCTGATTTTAGCATTTCTTGTTCCTAATTCTTACTTGAATTGATATTGGTAAATAAGCTCACTAAGGCTTCATATGCATCAGCATTAAAATCTACTGAAACCTGTAATTATTAGTAATTTAAATTAATTAAATTAATTATTATAAGTTTGCTCAGAACTTAATTTTCTTGGGAATTTGTGCCACCTGCGAAGACTCTATTGGTGGGGGTGGGGGTGGTTATTGGCAGCCAACAATTTCTGGAATTGAATTGGACGTGAATACAACAGATATAATAAGTCTGGTGACACTACTGCCGTAAGTATCATTTTGTGTTTATCAAAACTTCTATATACTTAATCTTTCAGTGAAATCTCTTACTTTAGGAATTCTCTCTTACATGAACATTAGATGACACTATGTGTAAAAGAGCGCCCACATACACAAGTATAGCAAAATCCAGGTTTTCGCAAAACTACCTGGTTATCCATAAGGTTGTGTGTTATCTAGTATACTTGGTTAGACATTCCACAATTTTCAAAGATATGTTAGTTAGTTGTTTGACTTGTCATTTCTATGATTTAGAATAATATTTTACTCACCATTTTAATTATCTACATTTGGTAACATAGTAACATCACTGCAATGAGCTTTGGTCTCTAAACCAATGACAATGGTTGCTTTTTTTAATTTACAGGACCGAGTAGTGATTGCTGTGGCCTCCAGACTTTTTGGACAAGATGGTGTACTGAGACCGACATCACCGGACCAGCAATGAGCAAGGCCAGCCTTAATGGAGGAGACATCATCCCAGTTGTCACTACAGGTAGAACAGATGTTGTGGTTCAACAATTATAACTGAGTATCCTGAGAAGTACTTCTACGTATATCATCTTCCACTTTTTGCTGACCTTTAATGCAAGAGACTGGAGGTCAGTTTTCTGTTGGGTTACTCACGTGCAGGATAAGTTATGCATAATAGCCTACCTTGAACTTCTTTATTTAGCCAGTGAGATGGTAACTCACGGAGACCAAGGTAATGCCATCCAAAGTAGGCATCTGGTTAGAGACCATGTTTCTAAGGTTTTTAGGGCAGAGTACAGTGACCTCAGTTTTATCTAAATTTAGAAGCAGGAAGTTAGGGGTCATCCAGACCTTTGCGTCTTTAAGACATTTCTGCATTTTAACTAATTGGTGTGTTTCACCTGGCTTCATGGATAGATAAAGCTGGGTATCATCTGCACTGCACTGGAAATGTATGCTATGCCTTCTAATAATACTGCCTAAGGGAAGCTTGGATAATGTAAATAGAACTGATCCCAGCACAGAACCCTGTGGAACTCCATGAAAGTGTTTTGTTGCATTCACGCAAATCAAGAAAAAATAATTTAAAAACTATGAAGTTTCAGAAGTTTTAAAAAATAATCTTTCTAAAATCCACAAAAACAATTGCAGGAATAATGGACATTTTCTATTGTTTTACAATAAAAAGAGTTGTCAAAGGTAAACATCGTGTTAGATTGTGTAATTAACCTTAGTGTGTGAGGAAGACTCCCCATTTACATGAACAAATTGGAGTCTATTAGATAGATATGATTTAAACCACTGCAGCACAGTACTTTTCAAAACCTACAGCATGCTGTAATCTCTGGAGTAAAATATTATGGTCAGCAGTATTGAATGCTGCACTGCTGTCTAGCAGGAAAAGCACAGAGTTGAGTCAGAACTGCCTTCAGGTAGTTAAGTGCAGCACTGGTTCCAGTCCCTGTGTCCAGTATTTAAACCACAGTATCTCTGCTCCTGCTCAGAGCTGCAGAGTCCAGAAGGTATTGCAATTGATCACGTAGCCCGCCTTCTCTTCTGGACCGACTCCATGCGAGACACCATAGAGGTCTCCAAGCTGGATGGCAGTCATCGGAGAGTCCTATTTGACACTGACCTCATTAACCCTCGACCCATCGTCACCAACCCATCATACGGGTAAGTATTTGTATTAGCAGTAACAGTACATAAAAGTACAATCAATAAGTGGTAGTACTGATACTGTGTTTACTGTATACTACTTTTTCTTTCAGTCTCTCCCTTTAGGGGTTGCCATAGCAGCTCATCTGCCTTCATCTCATCATTTAAGATTAGGCTTAACACTTTTCTTTTTGATCAACCTTATAGTTAGGGCTAGATCAGGTGACCCTGAACCCTCCCTTAGTTATGCTGCAATAGGCCTAGGCTGCTGGGGGATTCCCATGATGCACTGAGTGTTTCTTTTTAATCTCCTCTTTTTACTCTATTTATACTCCACTCTGTATTTAATCATTAGTTATTTTTAATCTCTGGCTCTCTTCCACAGCATGTATTTTATCCTGTCTCTCTCCCCTCAGCCCTAATTAGTTGCAGCAGATCACTGCCCCTGGAGGCTTCTTCCTGTTAAAAGGGAGTTTTTCCTTCCCACTGCCAGCAAGTGGTGGCTCACAGGGTGTCGTTTGGATTATTGGGGTTTTATATTATATTATATTATATTATATTATATTATATTATATTATATTATATTATATTATATTATATTATATTATATTATATTATATTATATTATATTATATTATATTATATTATATTGTAGGGCCTTTACCTTGCAATATAAAGCACTTTGAGGTGACTGTTGTTGTGATTTGGTGCTATATAAGTGTATTGAATTGAACTGAATTGCATAACAAATAAAGACTCTTGAACAAAGCTAAGTTGGTTGAGACTGCCATTAGGGAAATTAATATCAGAGCAGAAATAGTGAAATGATGAACGCCAGCAATAGCATTTTTTTCTAACTGGTTTTATGCTGTTGGTCTCAGGCGGCTGTACTGGGCAGACTGGAACAGAGACGGGCCTAAAATTGAAATGTCCAATATGGATGGGACGGAGCGTATTGTTTTGGTCAAAGACAACCTGGCACTTCCCAACGGTCTGACCTTTGACTACGAAAACCAACAGCTGTGCTGGGCTGATGCAGGTAGGAAATATACAGAGCGCTCAGAGCTCCTGTTAGTCATGTGTTCCTGGTTGACTGATCCATATTAATTTGTAGGGACACGGAAGGTGGAGTGTATGGATCCTCATCGCCAGCTGAGGCGTAATATCGTTGAAGGAATCCAGTATCCGTTCGCCCTGGTTTCCTTCGGAAGAAACCTGTATTACACTGACTGGAGGAGGTACCACCTCATACACATACTTGAGGCATTTATTTAGTTAAAGATCTGCTAATCCAAATCCAGAAAGGCATGTCTCAAAACTATCAAAATTTTTATTTTAAATTATATTGGACATTGTTTGAACTACAGAAATAATCAACCAAGTACAGCAGAGTTATAGAGTGGAAATAAAATGAAGCTTTCCAGAATCCCAGATAACCCATTAAAAGCTACTTAAATCTCTGCTGTTTGCTTTTTTAGATCCTCTCTAGTCATCTAAAAGTCTTAAGTGTGACTAACAGTCGTGTTAATTTGGCATGTATGACACCTCAATATGTTGTGAAATATTTATATGTTGTGGGTATTTTACAGGGAGGCTGTGGTAGCTGTGGACCGTCACTTGGAGAGAGAGACAGAAGAGTTTCTGCCCCAGAAACGATCTCGGCTGTATGGCATTGCCACAACAGCAACACAGTGTCCACAAGGTAAAACTTGTCAAAGTCAAAGAGCAATGACTGAAAAGGTAGAGGAAACAAGGGCCTAAAGAAGACGAGAAAGATGAAAAGATAAGAAATCTTAAAGTACTGTAAGTAGGAAAAACGTGGTGAAGCTTTGTAACGGTTAGAAAATTTTCAGGTACCAGGTGCTTTAAAAAAAACAAACTCCCACAGTCCAAAGACATGTACTTACTGGTGTGAATGTGAGTGTGAATGGTTGTCTGTCTCTCTGTGTTAGCCCTTTGACAGGCTGCCAGCCTGTACAGGGTGTATCTTACCTCTTGCCCTATGACAGCTGGGATGTTTTCTGATGTAAGTGACCTAACTCTTTACCACTGAGGCTGTATATGTGCTCATGCCTGTTTGAATAGTGAGTTTCCAGCTCTATGGAGCCTATTTCACAGTGGGAATAGAAATGAGAATAGTTATGCTCTGCCAGCGCACTAATTCAATCCAAATTCCATAGTATGTGAATGGATATAAGTGTGGGAATTTCAGGCTGATATGACCTTAGGGAAGCCAGCTGTGGACATGGAGACTTCCAGCTGGCTTAGAGCCCAGAACTATACAGCAGGCAGTTGTGAGAAACTGTATTGTACCAGAAACCTGCTGGTTTCTCTGGAACATAAATGGATAAAAGCCAGTGATGATAAAGGCAAAATGGATTTAATCTGGGATACATAAAAGGTCGGATGTACTCTGAAAGAAGGTGGTAGTTTCAACCTGACAACACAAGGACTGTTTACTAATACAATCTTATAAGGGTTAGAGGAAAGCGGCTCTGCTTTGGTCCCAAGCCTGACGACTCCTCTGAAGATAATGTAGATGGCCAGATCAGAGTTGTGCGCATACTCTATCCATGATAACTGAGAACTAAAAGATGTGGGATTGTTGGAGGTAACGCATTGAAGTTTGGTCTTGAATTCCCAATTCAAACTTATATGTTTGGCCATTAGTTTGGAAAGGGAAACCAGAACTCAGGCAGACTTTGGCCCCTAAGGAAGTGCAAAAGGTCTTGGGAGATGAATTAGTCAGACACAATTTTAATAGGAATGCCATGCAGTTTAAAAACATGGTCTATCAAAAGGTTAGCAGTTTTAATGGCTGTAGGTAATTTGGTGAGAGCAATGAAATGGGCTGACTCCCAGGCCAGCTAAGAGATATAATCTCTCCAGTGTGTCCTGGGTCACCCCGGGATCCCCTGCCGGTTGTTTTTTTTTGTTTTTTTTTTTGGGCCTGTCATGTCTGGCATCTTTTGCAATCAGAATGATGGTCTGAATGCGTTGTGCTGCCAAACATATTTGCTTTTACAAGAAAAGCTCTATACATTTCTATAGGCTATTCTTGTTAATGTTTATATTTTATTTTATTTACTCTTGCCAGATCTGACAGGCAGGAAGTTAAAAAGAAAGAAAGAAGCCAAAAAAAAGGGGGCAAGAACAGAGAAAAAAAAATGAAAAAAATAATAATAAGAGAGGATAGATAGATGCACATACATACACACCTACATCAGCCCCTCTGGCTCCTTTTGATGTGGAGTAGTAGCAGCTCTACTCTGAGCCCCTCTTGAATGATTCCAGTCTTTGCCCTATCTCTAAGGGAGAGGCCAGCCACCCTTTGGAGGAAGCTCATTTTCACTGTTTGTATCTACGATCTCATTCTTTTGGTCACTACCCAAAGTTCGTGATCATAGGGACGTAGATCGACCAATAATTACACAGATTCGCTTTTACACTCAGCTCTCTTTTCACCATGATGGACAGGTGCAGCATCTGCATCACTACAGCCATGACCCAACTCCGACTGTCAATCTCCTGCTTCCCTCACTCATGAACAAGACCCTGAGATACTTAAACTCCTCCACTCGGGGCAGCAACTTGTCCCTGACCTGGAGTGGGATCTCCACCTGTTTCATACTGAGGACCATGGCCTCAGAATTAAGGGTGCTAATTCTCATATCCGCCGCTTCACACTCAGCTGTGAAGCACACCAGTGCGAGCTGGAGATCACCACCTGATGAAGCCAACAGAACCACATTATCCACAAAAAGCAGAAATGAAATTCTAGTGTTTAGTGTTTTTGTTTTTAGCTCCTCTGTCCACGACAGATGACAGCCTGCAGAGCTGATCCGATATTGAGCCTTCCAGCTCTGGCAACCTTTTGATAAAATTGCTGCTCTGTCATTTATATTTGAAGTGTTCTGAATGTTGGTACAAGTATTTGGGTAAGGCTCTACAAAATAGGGGGGACAGATTTCCAACTTCTCAAATTACTGCACATTGATGTTTACCTTTAATCCCTACTGCTCCTTTATTCCTAAGCCAACTCTTTTGAAACTTAGTATGGGTATTCAGTGTGCAAAGCTCTACAAAATCCTAATTTTAACATTTTTATTTTTCAATTTTTACAATTTTTTTTTAGGAATTTTTTACATTTTTAAAATAAACAGTACATTCACGTTTAACTTCATTATTGGCCGAATCTTTTGAAACTTGCTGCAAGTATCCATTGGACAATTTTTTTTTTGAATTTTCAAGAAATACTGTAGATTAATGTTTAACTTCAGTCGCTATTCCTCCCTGATTTATTGTCTTAGTCTTATTCTTCTGAAACTTGTCATGAATATTCATTGGGCAATGATCAACAAAATATTGCAGATATATTTTGGTTAACCTACAGCTAAATTAGTAAATCCGGGATAAATATCACATATTGTACAAGTAAAACATCTGACAGCGATGCTCTATATGCCAACAGGTCTCTGCTTGCTTTCACACACAAAACCTATGAATGAATAGCCAATCAGAGAAATCGACTGACTACACTCATTATTTTAAATTTTATTTATATAAACCTTTACATGCAATGCTCTTTGCATTTAGTGTGAGAACACCAAGTGACAGTTATAAAGAGAATGTGTATGTTAATGCAAAAGCTGCAACTAAAATGACCATTTGATGATCAATCTGAATTATCTTACCATGTAAAACCATGATATGAATTTAAGTGTTGCATATCTTGATGGATGACACCACCTGTCTTGTTCAGAACTCATAATGTGCACAAGTCTTCTGCCACCATTACAATCAGACATCCTAAAGTAACAGCCTTTCTGACATTGTTCCCTCCTCTTCCCTTCCATGTTTTAGTCTATAACTACTGTGCAGACAACGGCGGATGTTCTCACCTGTGCCTGCCACGGCTCGGAGGGTTCACCTGTCGCTGCCCAGACACCAATGAGGGCCAGTGTGTGGAGAGGAACCTGTGAGCTCGTAGAGCGAGGACAACGTTCTGACAATAGCATTTCTACTTTTCATACTTGAACTCAAAATTTCTACAATCATCTTAAAGCTTTTGGTCCTTGAGAGCTGTTCAGACCTCACTGTATTTATGATGCCACGAAGTGAGACTTCCATCCTGTTACTGTTGAATTCACATTTGGTATCTGGCCTGTTTCTAAGGTGGCTCTGGCTCTTATTTTTGCAGCCCAAAATGAGAGACTGAAACACAAACCAAAACTCACTTTGACTGATCAGGTGATAAATATCTGAAAAGGTACTGAACAGTTGTTTATAGTTTATATATATTTTTGTCTATTTTTAACCTCCTTATTGTTTTCTTATGGATATGGTCTAAAAATATGGTTTTGTGAGAGAACCAATCGAATATTCTTCTTTATAATGACCAAAGGAAAAAATGCCTCCAAGGTTTTTGTTCTGGATTTAAAAAAGGAGCTTCAAATTGAACAGAATGTTGTGCACAGAAGGAACTGACCGATTACAGCTCAATTTCCTGACTTGATTGAAAACTTTGACATGTCTCAGGTTTGAATCCTTGAATTTCACATTAGTGAACCAGTGGTTCTGCTGCATTTGCAGAAGCCTGATTCACTGTTACATAATTCCATATGTGAGCACAAGGGACATTTCTTCCACTTTCATTTGTTTCACAGTGAACACCTTACCAATGTGAAATTATACTATAGATAAAGCAGTCTTATATGATGAAATGTGACTTTTTCGGCAGGACTTTTTAAAATGAACTCTTAAGGTGGACCTCTAATAGCACCATTGTGAGTCTGAGGTAAATGGTGGTGAAAGACTTACAATTCTGTTGTTTGTTCTAAAACCTACAGTGTATTTTTATATGAATGTAAATATTTACCGAATATACCACTGACCTTTTTTTTTGTCTTTTGTTGTTGTTTCCAACGGTGCTGATATAAGCCTGGAATCAGCCTAATGGTGATCACTGTGAAGGTGTGCAAAAGTCAGGTTCCTGTTGAACTATACCTCCTGTTTGTGCTATATCCCTCAGTGATGATTAAAGTCACTGATACAATTCAGCAAAATAAAGAAACAGCTGTTCAAACACAAACTGTCTATTTTTGAATGCGTCAGCTCTCACGTAGGGAAGACCAAAACTGCCAAGATTTTAATTAAATGGTTTAATCACACTGAATTAAATCATTTCTAGTCAAAGGGATTAGCAATTACAGAAATTACCATGAAGAAAATACATTTTATTCTCCATATGTAAATAATGCCAGGATGTCCACCTCACACCCTGTTGGCAGAGGACTAGGTACCCCCACCCCACCCCAACTTAGGGATGGAGCCATATCGTAAAGCAATACTTAAGAGATTTATTTCTATCAAAAAATGATTGGCTGTGATATCCTTTTATTAAACAGAAATTGTAAAAGAGATTTTTTTTTGTTTTGCAAATAATTCATTTAATATGGTCATAGAAGAATAGCAACCAACATGCGTGGTGAGCCAGAACTTCTTTAGATCAGAATATGTTCTTAAATAAATATGTGGGACAACATTCTTTCATCTGACCAATATTGCTAAAATGAGAAACTATCTCAGAGTGATACTAGAACAACTAATGTAGTTCATGTATTTATTTCTTCTCATCTGGACTATTATAATTCCTTCTAAAAGTGCCCTGAAAAGCCTTCAATTTATTTAAAATATCACAACAAGAGCACTAACAGGAACTAGCATTAGATATTAGCATTAGATATTAGCACCTCTTCACTGGTTTCCTGTTAAAACCAGAACTGAATTTGAAATCCTTCCTCTCACATAGAATGTCCTAAATAATCATTTCCATCATACACTATATTAAAGCTACAGAGCAGGGTTCCAAGGTTTTGACTTCCATAGTGTGAAAAGTCACCAATACTCTGCTGACTCCTTTGGCATTAACATCAGTACAAGAACTGTGTGCTGGAGTTTAAGTATCTTGGGGTCTTATTCACGAGTGAGGGGGAAGGGAACGGTGGCAGATTGGGGCTGCGTCTGCACTGATGTGGCTGCTGCATTGGTTTGTCGTGGTAAAGAAGGAGCTGAGCGTGAACACGAAGCTGTTGATTTACTGGTCAATCTACATCCCCACCCTCACCTATGGTCACATGCTTTGGGTAGTAAGCTAAAGAATAAGATCACGAATACAAGCGGCAGAAATGTGCTTCCTCCGAAGGGTGGCTGGCCTCTCCCTTAGAGATAGGGTGAGGAGTGCAGCCATTCAGGAGTGGCTCAGAGTAGAGTCACTGCTCCTCCACATCGAAAGGAGCCAGTTGAGGTGGTTCGGGCATCAGCCTAGGATGCCTCCTGGGCACAGTGTTCTGGGTCCTACCAGGAGGAGGCCCCAGGGCAGACCCAGGACATGCTGGAGAGATTATATCTCTAGACCACCATTGCAGTTTAGCTTTTGTAAAGTCTTTAAGTTTATTCTTTATGTTTTATTTTTCCATAAAAATTTTGAAATGTTTGAGTCTAGTGATTTAAACCAAGCAACAGAAGGTTTGTTAGGGAGAACAGATAATTGATTTTAGGCAGAATCATCACTTTTACTGTGGCAACTGTTCCCATGAGGGATATAGGTAGAGAGTTCCAACGTGTGTGATCATCCTCTATTGTTTTTAGTAGAGGAATATGATTCAATCGTATCAGGTCTGACAGCCTGGCAGAAAATTTTATACCTAAATATCTAATGTTGCCTGGGTGTAGTGAGGTGGCGGTGGTGTTCTGAAAGTTAAAATTCAGAGGCAAACCTGTTGATTTACTCCAGTTGATAGAGTAATCTGAGACAGATGAGAACTTATCAGTAAGTGTGACTGTCTTCAGAAGAGAGGTTTGTGAGTTCCCAAGGAAAAGTAATACATCATCAGCTAGATGGGAGTGTGTGGTCTTGCCTGGTTTAAGAAGTAGGCTAATGTTGACAGAGTTTGGAGAGATCGTGTGATTGTTCTGAATTTGAGTCACCATTCTGAAAAAAGCGGGCTCTAGCACAGACCAAAATTCTTTATAAAACTCAGCTGGAAAACCATCTGGGCCTGGGGCTTTATTATTTGGGAGATGCTGTATATCATATATATCATAAGTGCATTCCATCTGACATTCACACTCCAGTGAAGAAATCGGAGAGCAACTTGGGGTTCAGTATGCCAGTATACTTTTGCCAGCAGGCTGGAGCAGTCAACCTTCTAATTGGTAGGTGACATGCTCTACAGCCACATTTATACATCCTTTCAACAGGTCTTAGTCCCACCCACCAGAGATTCAAAGTGGAGGAGTTGAGGAAGAGCCACAAAGAGAGAGGAGGTGAGATATCTTTGCTGTAGTGTGTCATAGTCCAGCTTAAGGGCCATGACAAATGATAGGAGAGACACCAGTTAAATTCAAGAACACTAGTTTATTTTGCAACAAAAAATAAGGTAACACAATATAAGCCCAAATGAACAGAAAAACATGGTGCTGGTTGAAGGAGTTAAGGAAAGAAAAAACCCTTCCCAGAGCCAGCTCTTAAATGCTCCAGGGAGACTGCTCTGCCCCCCAGGAACCTGCAAGACCCAAACAAGCAACAGCAGGCCCTGGACAATGCAGAGAGCTGTCACAAAAGCCTCATTCTAAAAAGATTCCAGTTAAATATGACGACTGGGCTGTGACAAAAAAATGAAACACTTAGAATACAGCTGTGATGCAGTCATGACTTCTGATATGAACTCAGAAGTCATAAAAAAAAGGGTTCATGAAAACTTTTATATGTAGGGAAAGATTGACTTAAAGGGCAGAACGTTTGAATATGTAGTTGTTAAATAACTGAAACAACGTTTGACTATAAAAGCTTGTTTTTCCTTTCTCCACCATGTTCTGTATATTCCAGCTGTGTGCCATGAAGGCAAAAACATTTCTGCTAAAGATCCAACTGTGCATCCACCTCTTCAGTTCCTCCATTTCAGGAGCAGGGACATCCTTGATGGCACACTGAGATTGATACCCAGATCAGGAGGAGGCACAAATCAGAACAGTGAGGAAAGCCTTTTGATAAAAGTCCAGCAGACTTTTTTAAAATGATGTTTCTGTTCATTCAAACAGCTGTAACTGAAATCATACCGTGGCACTCTGCATGGATGTGACACTAGAAATGAACCAACCAAACGGAAGCAAGGGGGCTGAGCAGTTAACTGATAATGAGTGACTGAGCTTGACTTTGTGATGTGTCTTAACTAACACTACACTCAATTTTTGTTCTCTGATTTTTATTTGCAGACATTTATTTGTATTGTTTTGCTAAACTATCATTTCATCACGTTTTCCAGGACACAGCTCAATTTGCACCCTTTCCTGTGATGCTAACCCTCTCTGAGATCCTTGCAGTGACTGGAGGTTGAGGTTCATCAAGCGTGTGCCCTCAGCTTTCAAATATCAACATCAGATCTGAGGAGCCATGAGGAAACTGCACATTTCCTCACATTTCTACATGAAACAGAAATAATATGTCTGTCATGTTTGAAATAAGGAGTCAACAAATCCATTGGTATGCAGTCGTGCACAAGTGTAGCTTATGCAATAAATCCACCTCTCAGTGTGAGTCTGCATCTCACTCCAGTGTAGTCACATGTGGAAAACACCCAGATGTTCTATTACACAAGTCTCTGCTCTGTTTCTCCGGTGGGTCTTCGAGTCCTGGTCTGGATCAGGACCAGCGGACCAGCACCTGGTCTCCGTCCTCTATGGAGTAAAACTGCAGCGTCTTCAGGTCGCTGTCGATCTCAAACTCTGTCCCCACCATCTGTAGCAAGAAGAACATCCGATCATCAGACCTTTACTGTCCCACAGTGCCAGTGAACACAATGGAACTCACATAAATACTCCAATGAGTAATTCCATCAAGAGTCAGACTGAATGTGGACATTCATAAAGCTTTTTGTATTTTATCAAGCTCAGCTGAGCCATCATCATGCTTTGGTCATTGCACACGCAGACTGTGATTTCAGCCAAGCACCATAAGGAGACGGTCATGTACAGGAAATCAGGGAGTCCTTCTGCATTAATGGGCTATAGACGTGCCTGTAAAACCAGACCAGCTGACATGCTCCAGCCAGGATATAGAGCAAGGCACAAAAACAGGTGACGTGCTTCCAGATGTAACAGCATTGGAGTGCAGTACCCATCAGCAGTACTGACCTCACTTTGTCACAGGCTGCTGTGTACAAGAGGGTGACAATGGTGAGAAAAAAGCCTGACTGAGAAAAGTGTTTTTCAACCACGCTGCAGCATATGACTTTCTTTTTCTTCTCACAATTATTTGACATTATGCAGATTCGTTAAGGATATTAAAAAGGAGGTTGTGGTAATTAAAAATTTGCATACTCTGAAGTGAGAAATCCTTAACAACTCAGTAACTAAGTGAAAAAGATTGTTTTTACCAGAAGCCCAAATGACAACTACACTGAACCTGAGGGGCAAAACTTCCAAAACAAAAACCTTTGTGAAAGGCTGAGGCCTTTTATTCAATACTGTTACACACTCTGAAATGCCACGTTCCTAAGTGATAACTGGTTCCAGGCTGAACGGAAACAAATCCCTTTGGCTTTGCATCAGGAAGGTCATCCAGCGTAAAAGAACAAAAATAAAATCTGCCAAATCAAATAAAAGTCGCTCTTCTGTTGCATTTCCTGGTGATGACACCATTTCAAAATGACATGTTTACAGATATCAGCGACATGTATGCTGATCTCAGCATATCTGTGCAGGCCAATATCAGTTGGGCCCGTCTTTCATCAAGGTCAAGGAATCGTAGTGTTGCATGTGAGCATGTGTTACCTTGGAGCTGGTGTAGGTGAGCCTCAGATCTGCTGCAGGAACCTTGAGCAGTCTGTACAGAAGTCCTTTCACTTTTTGAACAACCATGGAGGCTGCCACACAGAAACACACAACACTGTTTATCTGAGCTGCACATCAGTTCAATTTCAGTTGTGAAAAGCTCAAAAAACAGAAGAGAGCTCTGCAATTCAAATCAGAGAAACATGGCCAAGCCTTTGAGTTTCTACCTGGAAGCTTCTTCTCAATTGGCTGCCGGTTAGCATCATTAGGAAACACAAAGGTAATCTCTGTGAGGGAAGACAGTGAAAAACAAAGTGTTACACTTGATTCGCGTTTATTCATGCAGTCAATCAGAGAGCCGATAGTAGAAAGAGGCGAGACTTACTCAACAGCTGATTTTTCAGGGCAAATGGCTCTGGCTTCTTCAGCTCTCCTTCCTCTGGAGCACCGTACTCTGAAGAACATTAATACAGCATCATCAACACCATCAGCATCATCATCAGACCACAAATGGCATTGGAACAGTTTTTCAGATGGGCACAAGATGAAATTAGTGATTGAAAAATCCAATGCAGCGGCCTCAAGTCATATTTTGACTGCTCTCAGTGACCAGTCATCTGACCCGAGTGTAACTTACTCTTGATGAGAGCCTGATAACGAGGGTGCTGGCAGATGAACTGGGAGCTGAGCTGATTCTGCCCGCCTGCCTTTAGCCACTCCTCTCCAAACATCTTGATGTAGTCAAGCTCTGCTCCCCTCCTGTCCTCAGCCTGAATCTGAAGGAAAACACTCGTTTGAATTGGAGCACATCATCATTGTGAGGACAGTCGCTGACATGCTGCTGATAACATTAACTCATATAGAGAAGGCAGTGCTCCAAACACTGTCTAAATTTTGAAACAACCACCTTAACGATGAAAAGTCAAAGGGGTCTTCACAAAGATGGTACACACAAGTAAACACACATCCAGTTCACCTCACAGCTGTTCAGCACAACTAGCTGTCCCATTTTGGCGATCAATATCTGATTGGCTGTTTTTGGGTTTCCATCCCTGCTCACCAGCCTGTTGCCACGGCAAGAAAACTTAACCAAACTAGGAAGTTTGGCCAGCTCGTCCACCACAAACCACTAGGCGAGAAAGAGAAAGACATGACATGACTTATTTTACCCAGGGATAGATTCCCATTTTAAATAAATTCTATTCATGATGCTGATCAATAAAATACCAGAAAGAACCAACAACAATACCAACATCATAATACTGTCGTAGTATGACTGAACACCGGAGACACAATATGGAGAAAGCTTTGGGTCTGGAAGGCCAAGTCAAATCTGACAGAGTGTGCATGCAGTTCCTGGATGATGAGGGAACTGGAACCACTGACTGGCCCCCACGCACGCCTGACCTAAATCCAGCAGAACACCTCTGGGACATCATGTTTCAGTCCAGACTTTGCAGGAGCTCAGTGATGCCCTGTTCCAGATCTGGGAGGAGATCCCCCAGGATGCCCCGATGTTGTCAGGCATGCAGTACAAGCACGTGGGGGCCACACACACCACTGAGTACCATTTTGAGCTGCTCCAATGAAATTTTGGCAAAATGTTTGAGCCTGCTGCATCATTTTCACTTTGATTCTTGGAGTCTTTGATGTGGCATCCTCTCATTCCTAACATATTACCCAGTTCGGATCAGTATAGACCTGACCCCATAGAGATCTAATGTCTTTTTAAAATGCTCCTTTCATTTATGTGAGCAGTGTGTATAATTTAGTATATGTAACAGGACTATTAAGACCCACATCTGAGTTTGTGCATCTTTTACAGCAACTCAAATATAAAAAATAAACCACAATTCCATCACATACTGTGTATCCTACTGAAGTACAACAATACAAACTGACACAATCTCAACAAAGTGATGCACTAAAGCCTCCTCATACTGACTGTTAAAACCTAAGCTGAAAGCATTTCCTGCCTGTTTTATGTTAGTTTTGTAACCACAGAATACTCTTTTCAGGTAATTTTTGTTCTAAAGTTGAATTTGAAACAAAAATTAAACTTTAAAATAAGTTACTGAAACAGTATTCTGTGGTTACAAAAATAACTCAGATGATTTTTTTTCCCATTTAGCTACAGTTAGCTATGGAAGTCTGGTCTGATTGATCACAACTACACACTTTCTTGTCGTAGCCATAAGTCAGCCCCATCAGAATGTTGTTGTAGCTGGTGATGCTGTTACTTTCAGTTAGTGCAGTGAGGAACAAACTGACCTCAGTGATGTTGTTGTGGTCCAGGTTGAGAGTTGTCAAAGCTGCAAACATGGCTGTTTGGAAACCTACAGAGCAGAGATTCTCAGTTTAAAGCAGGTTATTTACAGATGCGCACCAGAAAATTCAGATTTCACTTCATACAGTGTATACATTCAAGGTGAATATAAAGGATAACATTTATTGACTTTAATGGAGTTGCTGTTGGATTGTGAATTGTTTTGTTACCGGGGGCAGCATTTCGAAATCGAATGACAGAAAGTCCAGTCTTGGATAAATTGAGCTGCCTCCAGCCTGCGATAAAACAGCACACAGGGTTCACTACAGCTGCTTCAGCTGTGCTTAGTCTCATTAAAAAAACAAAACACAAACACATATCGTAATCCTTAAAAACGCATTCAGATCCAAATATGCAAAGACACTAAGTGAGAATGTAATTTATGGGTCATACAGCTCCAAAAAACACTGAAAAAACAACCTGCTCACCATTTTAAACATTGACAGCAAACATCTGAGTATAAGAGATGATGACGCATATCCATGTATGCACCAACCAGACAGTTTGCTGCCTGATAAAAGTCAGTGTAAACTTTATCATGGTCACGGGTGGCCTACTTACTGAATCTGGGTCTTTAGCTTTATTTAATAAGATTGCCCTAAATCAAAGTCTATTTAATTTTGATAATGCCAGCTGTGTACTGTACCTGGGAAGAGTAGATATACTGAGAACACTGTCCTGCACTAAAGGATTACTGGACAGATTGAGACTCTTCAGCGACTGCAGCAATCCTTCAGGCCTTTAAAACAAAATCAAAGACATCAGGAGTTGGCTTCAGGGTGACCCGAGTGAAAACAAACTGTGTAGCACCCTAGATGTCATACACAGAGAAGTGTTACCTCTGCAGTTCTGTAATGTTGTTTTCTTCTAAACACAGGTCCTCCAGCTGCGGCCACATGGCAGCGCACTCCAGAACCTGAAAAGGAACAAGCAGGAAACAACAACAACCTGATAAGAGAAAAATCAAAAAGAGATTTCTGATTATGTAGCACCAGTGTATCAACAAAAATACACATGGAGAGAACCCCAGTGTTCAGACAATCCATTATTTGAAAGAATTTGGCCACAGTGTTCCCACTGTGAAAGAATTCCTTTAACGGGAAGGTTCGGTGAGGGGCGAGAGGGGAAAAAAATGAAAACAAAACACAAGTGCTTCCTCAGTCTGTGGAAGAAAATGAATGAGCGTAGCATATCCCGTCTTTTGAGCGTTAAAGAAAGAATAAAGGAAGTGATATTTGAAATTTGATTTTGTTTCAGGAGACTTTTAAATAATTTTACAATTTTTAAGTGAATTTTAGCTGTAATTTAAAACACAACAGTAACAGTAGAAGTACAGCTGATGGTAGGTCTGCGTACCTGTTGCCAGGTGAGCTCACAGCTATTGAGGATGAGGACTTTCAGGGCTGAGAAAGCCTGGCAGAGAGCCGAGGGGTCAGGGGGCAAATTAAGTCTGTTGTGACTGAAAAAATGATGAAATGTTCAGTGGAAGGAATGCAAGAGTCCAACAATAAATAAATAATGCACATCCTACATAAATGTTATCCTCCTGAAAGGTGGCCGTACCTGAGCTGCAGTCCTTCCAGTCTGTGCAGCTGCAGGCAGATGGTGGCCACATCCTCCCAGCAGGACAGCAGAGTCCCACTCAAGTCCAACCACTCAACATCTAATCAGCATAGCTAAGGTGTCACTGAGCATGCCAGTCCCAAGAAGACAAAAAAAAGCAAATTTTACTGTAAAGATTCACTGATGTGTGTGTAAAGGATACTGGGAGTTGTGGTCCTGATTTCCCCATCAGCACCAGGCCCGTTCACCTCAGTTCGGCTCAGCAGCACTGTTGGAAGATTGTCAATACTGCAGACAGAAACAAATATCAACAAAACACATTAATACAGCAAATCTCTTTGTTAAATAAATGATGACATGGTATGATATGTCATGATGTTGTTCATTGAGGTTGTATTTATTAATTTTAACACTTGCTAAGGACCGGATGATTTTTTTATTATCTTGTAAAGCTTAAAACCTTAGAGCTGAAAGAGGGTGTACTCTCTCTCTCACATGACTTTAAAGCTGGAAGTGGAAAATAAACTTCCTCGTATCGCTTCCTCCTCTCTGCAGCTCAGCTGTTCCACCCATTATAGCAAGTGGATACTTCTAACAATCACAACCTGACAAACAGAACTTCAGGTGCAAAATACAATTCAGATATACTGAAGTGCTTTAATATTATTCGGAGCATACATGCAAAACGTGATAAATCAAAACAAACAGCTGCCTGAAGTTCTTATCCCAACCAAACAGGGTAAAGACACAAACTGAGCACCGTACCTGCGCTCCTTGATGCTCCCCCACTTGAGCTTCTTCTTAGAGACTGAAATCTCCTCACTCAGCACCTCCTGCGAGTCGATTTCATACACCTGTCGCACAGCAGTCAGGTAGTCCACGCCAAAGCTCACCTTTGCTGGACGGACGAAGGAGCCTCCTGTAGGGTGTCTGACAAAGGAGGCAACACCATCAGGGACACAACATTTTCAAAGAAGACTGAAGAAAAGACTTTTTAATGAGGATAAACGATGGATTATTCCTTCTATTTAATGTTAATTACAAAAAACAACCTTCATTACAGCTTTTTTCTTTCTTTTTAGAAAATATTCAAAGTAGTATCATACTTACAGTTAAAAGCAGACATTTCATTACTTTAAAACAGTAACCTGTTGAGTAAGCTGAACATGTGCATTTTGGATTTAGTACTTTTCTCACAGGAACCCTCCAGACGAAGCACACTTCAGCACATCTCTGACACTGTGGGCATGCTGAGAATTACCTGCATGTAAAATACTGCACTCCCTCGTGGCTGCCGTCATGTTTGCCTCTTTCTGGGTTATCCCACTCCACGCCCAGCCACAGACCTAAAATCACACATCAGAAGTTTTTCTATGTAAAGTTTCAACACTAATAACTGCTTTTGTCTTGTTCCTTAAATAAGTTCTCAATTTTGCCTTAATTCTAATTTTCCTTATATTTTTTCACATACTTTCAATTCAATTTTATATAGTTCAATTCACAATAAAAGCTGCTTCAATGTGTTGTATATTTTTAATATGAAAGAGAAAACACCAAAACTCAGGGCCCGGTAATCTGACAGGATTAATCCACTCAGATAGGATGAAATCCTGAAATCCAGTTGTTCGAAGGAAAAACAGGATAAAAACTGGACTTGATTTCTTGATCCTACTCGATCCTAATCCGGTCCAGTTTTTTTTTTTCCTGAATCAAACCTCCAGTTTCTGTTGTTTAAAACATTTGAATAGAATCAGGATTAATTTGATCCAAAATTTCAGGATTACCCTGATCCCAGCAGAGATGGTTCAGACTGGATTACAAAGGAAAAATGAAATAAAAACTCAAAACACAGTCAAACAAACAAAATTAGATGTGATCAACAGAATGACAAACTGCATTTTTGCACCAGTATTTTTACAATTTATTTTAAGTAGTACATTTATATAATAATATATTTACATACACTTATTTTGTAAGTTTATTTGTGAAGAAGTTTTTCATACATGCAATATACAGTGGGGAAAATAAGTATTTGACACACTGCCGATTTTGCAGATTTTCCCGTCCACAAAGAATGGAGAGGTCTGTAATTTTTATTGTAGGTACACTTCAACTGTGAGAGACAGAATCTAAAAAAAATCCAGAAAATCACATTGTATGATCTTTAAATAATTAATTTGCATTTTATTGCATGAAATAAGTATTTCATTGAATAGAAAAACAGAACTTAATATTTGGTACAGAAACCTTTGTTTGGAGTTACAGAGGTCACATGTTTTCTTGTAATTCTTGTTTGCATGCACTGCAGCAGGATTTTGGCCCACTCCTCCATACAGATCTCCTCCAGATCTTTCAGGTTTCGGGGCTTTCGCTGGCCGTAACCATCCCAAAACTGTGCTGGTTTTGAACTTTTATTTTGTGTTTATAGTTTAGACCAAGCTCAAAATAAAAATCTATGAATCTCTCCCATGGGTGACTGTCCTCTATCACTGTGGTCGTGCTGTTTGAGAAGGCCGACGGTAACCGCTGAGTTATGAATTAAAGTCAAATTTTGCTGGCAATCTCTCGTCCATCCTTTCAACGTGCTGAAGGACTCTCTTGTGTCAAGATTAATGCAGAAGTGTATGTCCTTAAATTAAAAACTTTTGTGGGATTTTGCTAAATTTTTGTGGGTCTCCATAGGTTTTGGATTGGATCTTTTCTTTGAGATGAGATGTGGCGGTGTCAGTGAATCACCTGACCGGACTGTGAACCAGTCAGGTGATTCATTTTGGGAATGAAGCAGTTGCTGGTTCGGATGTCATATGTCACTTGATTTTTTTCGCCTCAAAGCGAGCTTCAAAGCTGTGGTTCTATGAAATTGTAAGGCCAGTGTTCAAAGCACGTATCGAAGCTTCAGTGTCACACTACCATCACTACCCCAAAAAGAAAGGTTTAAGCCTAATCTTAAAAATAGAGAGGGCTTTTGTCTCCCAAATCCAGACTGTGAGCTGGTTCCACAGAAGAGGGGCCTGAAAGCTGAAGGCTCTGCCTACCATTCTAGTCTTAAGTATCCTAGGGACCACAAGTAAGCCAGCAGTTGGTATATGCTATTACACTGGTGGATGCCCACATTAAACACAGTTAGCATTTCAGTTAATGATGTACAGGTGAGCCAAAAATTCAGGCTACACAATGCTCTAAATGCTCAGATTCACATTTTTTTCTACTCTCACATCACATGATGTAATAGAAAGAAGATATATGATTGTTCTGTGAGCACAGTAGCCCCTCCCACCTACTGTTTAAACCTTCGGTTTACAAGGGGCAGCCAATCAGATGAAAAAAAGGCTTAAAAGGAGGGTAAACAGCTTGTTTCAGACAAAGGGTGACCTGAAGGCCAACTAAAATGTAAATCACAGTTATTTTGAACTGTGACTCATGTGAAGCTACTGTGGAAGAGTCCGAAAATGAAAAAGTAGAGCTGCAAACTAGCACAATAGGTCCCTTTTACTGTGCACAGCTCAAAAAATTAAAGAAACACTTTTAAACCAGAGATTAGCATCAAGTCATTTAAACTTCTGGGATATTGATGTGGTCACTAAGTATCAGAAGGGGTTATTAATTTGGTGTTAATGAAATTAATAACAGGCACACTAGAGGGGCAACAATGAGTCAACCCCCAAAACACGAATGGTTTTTAAAGGTGGAGGAAACTCACATTTTTCCCACCTCATCTTTTCTGACTGTTTTTCATTTGTTCTGCATTTGGCTAGGGTCACTGTCACTACTGGTAGCATGAGGCCATCGCTGGACCCTACAGAGGCTGCACAGGTGGTCCAACTCCCCCAGGATGGCACATCAATACATGCCATTGCCAGAAGGTTTGCTATGTCTCCCAGCACAGTCTCAAGTGCATGGAGGAGATTCCAGGATTTTTAATAATTAAAAACTATATATTTTTTAATTTCCATCAAACGATGTGGCATCCTTTTATTCCTAACACATTACCCAGTCCATATCAATATAGATATCCAGCAGGATTTTTTCCCCCATTGAGATATGACGTGTTATCGAAGTGTTCCTTTTTTGAGCAGTGTATAAAGACGATCTTATATTAAACTGGAACTAAAAAACATTGTACAATTTCAAGAAAACACTGGCATCAACAGTTTAAAACGTGGTTTTAAACTGATACACATTAGTGGTCTCAGTGGGCTAAAGGGATCCGGATCACACCCTCTCTACTTTCATCAGTCCTTCTGTTGTGTGTCTTCCGGTGTGTGTTCACCTTCTGTTTTATTCATTCTTGTGCCGCTTTCTTGTATCAAAATTACCTTCAGACAGTCTGATCCTAAATGTGCTTTCTGAGTTAAAGGGCTGTTTTTATTTCATGGTTCTTTATCCACTCTTACAAGAAGACTCACAGACTTACTGACACTAGCTTTTCCTGAGTTATGGAGGTAAGTAAGTGGTACAGCCCGGGCCCTACCTGTTGTGGGGGGTACAGGGCCGAAGTACCACACTGTGGCCCGCTGCCCGCCGCAGGACACCCGCTTGCCCACCAACTCCGTCTGGTCTAGTGCCATGGAAGCTGCGGGGATGAAGAGAAGCAATACGCAACTGTCAGAACGTTACATAA
>JAMQGT020010478.1:0-46255 GCA_024447675.2 Pterophyllum scalare
CTAACACTCTTAAATAACTTAAACTGCATAGTACGAGAAAATGGGTACAGTGTTTAAACCTTGGCTCTTTCTTAGCCCTTTCCAATCTGGTATTCACAATACCGTCTGCTGCACAATAGTCGTAACCTGGTCGATCTCGAAATCTCTCCCGGGTTTGCTCGAGAGTCAGGACGTTGTCGTCACTGGTTTCACATGACCTTCCTGGGCCGAGACCGAGGCTTTGGCATGGTGCCTGAGCCAGGACTGACCAGCTCCAGCCTTAGACTTCTTATCGTCCTGCTCTTCACGCTTCGCCAGACTTAGTGTCAGTCTCATGGTTGGTGTCACGGTGAGAGCCTACAGGAGGATGGTCTCAGACAGTCTGAGAAACTGGTCACTCAGTGGAGTTGCAGCCTCCTGCTCTTTGTTCTTCTCCACTCACAGTGTCAGCCTTCGTCTGAAACATTCTTCTCAAAATAAGTCCTATATGGTTTTTAGAAGGCAAACCACACTCCAAAATCCAGTACATGACTCAGTCGACACTGCACCTTCCCTTTGTATGGAATGATCGGTGGTGACCCTCTTATGCCGCTTATGGGCTTCTGATGGCTGTGCTCGCTTATCTGGTGTACCTTGTGAGTTCTCCAGCACTGGCATTCGCACAAGTCTCCTATGGGCAGCAGATTATCCCTGTGTAATGTCTGACTCCTGCCCTTGCCATTTTGGGATTTTACTTTGTAGACTGGCAAGTTTGGCATTCTGGCCACCACAACATAGGGAATGTCACACCAGCGATTCTCAAGCCTTGTGTTTCCCTTTTATTCCAAGATCTTCCACCAACACTCTGTCACCAGGTTCTAGAGCTCTGGACCACAGTCTCTGTCACACTTCCTCTTGTTTCTCAAGTGCAACTTGCCAGAGGCCTCTGCAGCCGAGCTCATAAGCCTTCTGCAAATCCTCCTTCAGCTTGGTGACATAGGAAGAGTGGTCATGATGTTCTGTCTCTTCATCTGAGACGTGTCCCAAAACACATATCCACTGGAAGTCTCTAGCTCTCTCTTCCAAACATCAAGAAGTATGGGAATATCCCAGTAGCATCACATTTAGTGCTGTTATAAGCGTGTATGTAGTAATGCCACAGCTGCAGTCGAGGAAACACACTTGGAGGCTGGACTTCATCTTCACCCGAGGTGCAGTTTATTTACAAGTGTTGACATAGGTAGGGTCAGGATGGTGATATGACCATAAAATAAAAGATACAAAAATTATAAAAACAAACTTAGAACTGTTCAAAAGTAACTTCAGACATTAACTAAACCAAAGAAACCCAAAAAGGCTAAAGCCGATGGCTACTGGGCTTAGGCCAAGGCACTAGGCTCTTGGCCATGTCACCCTCTCCCCCCCCTCTCAGGAGTGTTAACTCTAGCAAGGCCAGCTTGGTCCAAGGGAGGGATAACATAACCGTGCTCCTACTCTGTTCACTGTCTGGACTTGTCCTCTGGCTTTCAGCCAGATGAATCAAAACTCTCTGTACGTTAACAGACATTAATCCAGCCAACTGCTACAGCACAGAGATGATGATGATAATAAGTTGCTATATAACACAAAAAATCATCATGATGCAAGAAGAAAAGAAATGTGAAGCTGTGTTTCATCCTCCTTATGAATGTTTCAGTATTTTTATTTCTTTTCTTCAGGAAAGGGGAATTTATTTCAGTTTTAATAAATAGCCCATCACACCCTCACTGCATAGATTCTGCATGTAACCAACTCTGTGAACTACAGTCTCATATACAGTATTGAATTAAAAGTTTGCATTTATATTCATAGAAACACCCCAGTCTACACTGTCTTTTAATTTATATGTGTGGGATGGCCTGTCCACACCTTCATGTTTCTATTGCTGCTCTAGTGTGAAAATGGCCGCGGCAGAAGCCACTGCCTCTTGAGCAGTTTTGGCTGAACCTGCTGAGGAGGTTCAGCAGGTTCAACTGAAACAAACTCTGCGGCAGCCAAATGACGTAAAATGTAAGTAACTAAATTCATTGGTTACTGCTCATCATTAATATGAGGCCATTCAACAAATAAAGGAAGTTTTTTTGTTAAGAAAACAGTTGGTTACACATGAAAAAATAGCTGATTTATTAGTGAACAGTTATTTGGTTGCTAAAAACAACATCCCAGAACTGAAGCACACAGTGAATGTACAGAAGTCAGATCATGATGGAAAACAGGATACAAAAAGGCTTTTCTCAATTGTTATTCTTTAAGTTTAATATTGATTCAGTGATCTAGAGGTAGTCACATCCAGTTACCCAGCATTTATATGATGATCCTGTACTTGTGTTGACCATTAATCTGCTTTAACAGGAGTTTATCAGAGCACTTTAAAAGTGTGCTTTAGTGTTGCAGTCTGCTTTCTTCAGCTCTCTGATCTGTGTCATGTCAAGCAAACCTTTGCTACTCCTGATTTGATCTGGCTGTTGGCTCTGCAGGTGCAACAGGGACTGTACCAGATGTCGTTCCTGCGTTTGTCATTACTCCTTTTGCTGCAGCTGCTCCTGCTGCTGTCCCTAATGCTACTCCCACTGCCAAGCCAACAGTTTTTTCTTCAAATAATTTTATGGCCCCACCGAGGAATGCGCCTAACAGTGCCCCCGTTGTAAGTCCCGCAGCTTGCATCAACAGATTTTCAAACACAGTATTTTTTGCATTTTTTGCAGATTCTTCTACTGTAATGTCTGGAGATGATAGTTTGATGAGGATGTCTTCCTGTTGTTGTATGTCTCGCTTAACTCCTTGGAGCATCTCATTGGTAAAGCAACCTCCTTTATTTACCTCAATAATCTTGTCAATGGTTTTGAGTAGTTCCGCCACATGGTACTGGTTGCTCCTGTATTCATTATCCTGGTTGTTCTTCCAGTATTTGTTATCAATGACATGGCAGCTTCCACACCTCATGACCAGATCACTCAGCTCTTCGTTTTCATTAACAAACTCCTCGATCTTCTTTCCCTCTGGAAGCTGGTCACCATGAGTAAAAAGTATTGTAGCATATCTAAACGCTTCCTCTGAGAAATACTGGCTCATTTTCTCAATGACAGCCTTCTCGTGCGCTGTGAATTTCTCCACTTTAAGCACAATGAGAAAAATGTGAGGACCGGGAGCACATTCTGTGATACACCTCAGTATTTCAGGCTTCATCTCCTCCTCAGACCTGCCTGTGTCAAAAAATCCGGGAGTGTCAATAAAGATTACATCTTTTCCATTGATAGACATAAACTTTGATTGACATTTGCTTGTTCCAGATGTGGGAGAGTGATCGATTTTAAATGCAGTCTGTCCACAGAGGGTGTTGGCAAGGCTGCTCTTTCCAGCTCCAGTTTTTCCCAAAACCACAATCCTTGTTTTCACTGGAAGACAGTAAACACTGTCTCAGTGATTTCTACATGACTCTTGATTAAGGAGGTGCAAGAAATGAATAGTAAATTCAAATAAGACATTTATGACAATATATGCAAGCTATGATGACTGATAAATAATGGGCCAGTCTGCTTGGTTTTAAGTGCAAGTAAAACTGCACACTGCTGACTAACCAGTCGGTGCTGGCTTACAGTACAAATGCAGAAGTAGAGAGAGTTGCATTTCTGACTATTGTGCACAGTTCTGGCCTAGCTGTTCAACTAGGTACTGATTTAGAGGTTTTAGAAATAGCAAGCAATGCTTTGTATTATACTGCAATAATAGAGTCTCTGGTATTTTTACATTCAGCCTTGATTATATTGGTTAATCAATAGATAACTTTACTAAGAAATAAACCATTCTGAGTTGGATGGAATTAACTTTATTCCTTCAACATGACGCTTTATTCTGTACTTATTCAATGCTGTATAAATGATAATAATTACAACTTACCATCCATCTTTTTGAAAGACACCGAAGTCAGTGCAGAGACACACCATTACTCAGATCCTGGGGAATTTGTGACTGCGCCTTTCACTTTGTTTCTGCACCTGTTTGACTTTGTCCTGGCAGCATTATAAAGTAGGGCAGCTTGTTACGACCCAAGGTAAAATGCGCCTGTAGTCAGAGCTTTATTACTCTCAGGAGATAAAAATTGTGATACTGTCCAAGAATACAAAGAATACATTAATTTTCATCTGTATTTTAAATCTTCTTCGACTTTCAGCTGCCTCAATAAGGGACTGCCACAGTGGATGAACTGCCTCCATCTCACCCTATCACTAGCATGCATAGTATCCTCCTCTGTCACACAACCTTCTGCATGTCCTCCTTCACTACATCCATTAATCTTTTCTGTGGTCTTCCTCAGTACGTACATATATATATATATATATGTGTACATATATATATATATATATATATATATATATATATATACACACACAGGTCTGGGACACTTTCGATAGAACTGAAGTCATGTGTCCTGGCCTCTGATTTAGACAGAATCACCTCCCCCCTGTAGGCAGCAGGAGAAGACAGCAGAGGTGATGCGACAGGCATGAATCACACTGAGGAACTACAGGTCCTTGATAAAGAAAATTGGAAGATAATGGAGGCAGAGAAACAGAACTGGGCGGCATAGCAGGCTTTAGTAATGCAAAAATTGAACCAGAGCACTACCACCTGGGCCTGAAGGCCAAACAGCTCTACCGGTATGACCAACAGAGTGCAGGCAAAGCTGAACACCCAGCAGAAGATGTTTGAAAATGAAAATGAAAATGTTTTTAACGGCTTTTGTTTTTGTAAGATTTTTATTTACACATTTAAATTGTCTAAAGCCAAAGGAAGGTCAAGGTGGGTCATTCAGTCTAAAACAGAAGGAGGCGTAGTGCATTTTTGACTCTAGTGAGTTTGATGCTGGCGCCATCTAGTGTCCAAAATGTAATGGTTTCAGTTCAACAATATTGGCTCCATACCGCAGTGGGTTATGCATTTGTCTGACAAGCAAAAGCGCTCTAGTTCAATCCTGAAAGGAGACACAGATCCCTTTGGGGTTGTGTCAGGAGGCGCATCATGTGTAAAAGTCTGCCAAATCAAATATGCAGAGTGGTGTCCCCCTGTGAAAGAAAAAGGAGCAGCTGAGGGTTATATGGCTTCTCTTTGGCTGGCTGTTCAGCTTCATTTGCATCACATGTACCATGACATAAGAGATAACTTTCTCATTTCACTGATGAAGATGATTAATAAATATGTGTAATATGCATCTCCAGAAGAAAGCTCTTTTGTCTTTTATACATCAAGAGTTACTGGAGAAACTTTTTTTGAAATAGATCCAGCCTTTGCTTCACAAATACTTGCAAGTCAGAAAATTGACTTTGAACTTTGAAATATGGTGCAAGGATGCTCCTCCGGGCAGGTTTCCCTAGCATGACAATCATCATTGCATTTGGCACTCGGAAAAAAAAAGTCACATTATTAATACTTTTTTTTGCAGCATTTTCATGCCACTTGGCCTAATTGTGGTGTTTGTACAGCTCAGTTATCTTATTAATGTCAAAAATATGATATAAAAGATATAAAAATATTAGAGGGTTTTTTTTTTTTACTGTTAAAAATCAAAACGCTTCAGTGAGGTGTCCTGAATCGTGGGAATGTGGGAGTAGGAAACAAAAATACAAACAAATGTGATTGGTGGTAAAACTGTATAGGTGAAAGGTGTGTTGTTAAATAGTTGTTCATAAAGCATTTATGATTAACAGTGCTATTTTATTTTTTGAAGCAACAAAACATTTAAATGTAAGGTACAAGCTGAAGTTCAGATCATGTCACTGGGTGCAAATTAAACACAATCTCACTCTTCACTCCCAAACTGTCATATTAAACTGCCCTTTAGAGAACAAATGATGCAATTGCAGTGCACTCCCAGAAAATAAAGTACCTTATTGTACTTTCAGGGAAATAATGGCTTATATCCTCTAAGGTACAGCCTTGGCAGGATATACTAATGTGAAATTTTCTGGGTTATACCTTACAGGAGCTACTCTAGAAACTCTTGATGACAATTTTGTCCCTAAATGAGACAGTACAAAAATTGACCTTAAAAAAATCTGCAAAAGTTGTAGAGAAGCAAGTGTTGATTTAAATATTTTATTGTTCATACACTTAGATACAGTCTTGCTGATCACTTATCAGCTTTTTGGCCAACTGCCCATCACTTAACCCAACAACAATGCTAAACTCTGCAACACCATGCCACCAGCAACCTTTAACATCTAAGAAGAAAATGAATGTTACCTACTTTCTGTCTGTCTAGTGTCTAGCGTAAGTAAAAATGTACTTTAAAAGCAGAAACAGTGCAAATATATAACATAAAAGCTAGGGACTAGATGAATAATTTTCTGGCCTTCAAAATTAGGCTGATGGGAAACATTTGTTTAAATTGTACTTGTAGGGGTGGAGAGAATAAAAGGCGAAGTCACTGTTAAGAAATATCTACTAATTCCACATTACTTCACTATAATGGAAAGTTACATAAAAAGTTATAATTCTTTAAAGACAGAGAAAATCTAAACTGAGTCCATATTCAGTTCTGATGAAATTATGGCTATTTTTAATGTAAAACTGAACTCAAATATAAATTTATTTTGTAAATGTTCGTTTTGCAAAAAAGGAAGAAAAAAAACAGGATTTATCTTCATATATTAGAATGGAGCATTCAAATCACCAGCTTAATGTACTTTGAACATTTGTCTTGTTTGTTTTTGTTTGTTTTGTTTTGTTTAAATGAATTACACAACATGTGACAGTATCATGCATTCTGTATGTTTTAAAACATGTGCGATGTTGGTCTTTAACCTGAATCAGTCAAACAAACACACAGTGCTGTCTAGTTCTCTACTTCTGTCATATCAAAAATAATACAAAGTGACAGAAACAATATTACTGCCAGAAGGGTCCCAAAAAACGGCACTTTGAAAAAATACCATGTCAGAAGCAATGAGAAGAAAACAATCTCCATTAATTCAAAATATGTGTTCAGCCACATATTTACATTGAATGTTTTCTGCGTTCCTGAAACTTACTGCTTCTTTTGCTCCTCCACATCCAGCTCCCTCTCTTTGTTTGAGCAATTCATTTTTAGAGGCACTCTTGTTGGGCTCACTGCAGGTGTCTCCTTGTGGTAACATCTTGCTGCTGTAGCACCTTCCTTGGTTTTCTTCCACTATCTCGCTCTATTGTGTTGAGCAACTCAGCCACCTGGGACTGGCTGCTGATGTTGTCACCCTGGTGCTTGTAATTATTAATGGTGTGGTATCGACTCTTGCACTTCTTCACCAGCTCGCTCACACATTTATTCTTATCTATGAAGTCTTGGATCTTCATTCCTTCTGAGACCTGATCATCTTGAGTAAAGACAACTGCAGCATCTTTGAAAGCTTCCTCTGAGAAATATTGGCATATTTTCTGAATGACAGCCAGCTGCTGCTGCTCTGTGGATTTCTCCACTTTGAGCACAATGAGAAAAGCATGAGGCCCAGGAGGAAACTCAGTGATACTCCTCAATATTTCAGGCTTCAGCTCCTCCTCTGATCTACTTGGGCTAAATAAATCAGGAGTGTTGATCAGGGTGATCCTTCTTCCATGGACCAATTTGGTCTCAGCTTGACATTCAGTGTTGTCAACCCTGAACACACCTTCTCCAAACATGGTGTTTGCTAGGCTGCCTTTCCCAGCTCTGGTGTCTCCCAGCAGGACAACCCTGTACACTTGTTGCACTGTAACAAAATGAATACAGAAAATTATACAGTATACACAGCATTGTGTACTGTTATTAGAGGGAAAGGGAGGCATACAAGGAGAAACATTACAACGTTAAACGTGATCTCCTGAACTAAAGTGTAGGATTTGGAGAGCACTCTGTTGTTTTGCTCTACTCAGGAATGCAGCTGAATCAGATTCATGTGTTCTCAAATATGTCGTTACCTTTGATGTAGTGTTGAGCTCCACCTGTTGTTTGTTCCATGGCGATCATTGGTGGTGAAACTAGAAAAACAACATTGTTGGGAATAACAAATAGACATGAGTCTGTTTGGTTAGGCGTGTTTATTCATATTGTCACAGAAATTATTACTAATACCTGTGTCTCCTGCATACCTTTTGCTCCCATGGTTTCCTGTAAAACTATGGCACTTGACTCAGCCCAATCTTTCTTTTTTTTTAAACCTTTATTTTACCAGGTAAAATGTTGGAGAACTAGTTCTCATTTACAAACACGACTTTGTACTTGTAGAGCAGCATAGTAGTGTATAATTAATAGATAACACACAAAGGCATTATCTAAAGCTGAATTAAGTGTTGCCATACACAGCATGGAAAAAACAACCATCAAAGTAATAAGTCTGTCTTCATGCAGCTTGCAGTTTGCTTGATAAACTGTGAGCAAGAACTCCAGGATCAAAACTGTGTTTTGTTAAATTTAATTTAACTGTTAAATTTGTTATTGGCTTTATATTTATTCTGGAGAGGCCACTACATGTTACTCCAATCAAATATTTAATGTAATCCAATTTATAGATTAATGCAATGACTCATGGCTCATAAATACCAAAAGTTATTTGCCCTTTCTTGGTGCAACATTTTACATTATCCTTTACTGATTTACTCTTAAAGCATCATCCAAGTGTATTTTCCAATGATTATCTAAGATAGGATTTTTCAAAATGCAGATGTTATGGATGTAGAGTATTAGGGCTAAAACAGCTTACCAGATATGTTTGCAATGAACCAGCCAAGAGCAGAACAGCCGTAGTGTCTCTTGCTGCTTTCGTCCCCAGGTTAGTTTCACTTGCTGTTAGAAGTATGCTCAGGTTGGGGGTGGGGATAGCTGGAGTTTTCCTTCATGAGGAAACACAAAGTTCCATGCATTCCTCTTGGCCTCTACACAGAATATCTTAAAACAAATGAATTAATTGTAACTTATACTGTATTCATGCTCAGAGTTTGCTTCACATTTATTTTTCTGTCTTGCAGGTGTCTTTCAGTCTTTCAGTGCTTGTAATCTTCCAGGGGTGTAATTTGCTTTCCAAAATTAAACACTCAAAATAATGATTGTTTGCCCCCATAAACATGAGGAAATAATTTTGAGTAAAATGCAGCAGAAATATGTGAAATAAATGGTTTATTTATTCAAATAAATAGTCATTAATGAAAATATGCTTGGCATAAACTAAATGCATACCAATCAAGTAACCATATTCTATTAAATTTAATGTTTTACATTGTACTTATGTAACAAAGTTACATGGAAAATTTACATGCAATCAAACCATCTTAAATTTAGTATTTTGGGCTTTTTTCTTTTTCCTTTTTTTTTGAGTGAAGACCAACATATAATGGAAGGCCACACACTAAAATGCAGACATACATAATTTTTATTTTGCTTGTAATGTACAATAGCTTTGTTTTAGACAGTGAAAATATTTCAGCATGAAATGTTAACAAAACATTTGTGAATCACAGAAGTCAAAGTTTTTGTGAAGAGTCTCTTGGTGACACTCTGCAATTGAGGGAAAGGGGTGTGGTCATGCTGGGAAGTAGATACCCCCAGAAGAAGGAGGGGGACGTCCAGCTGGCTGACAGGAGCAATTTTAAGTGGCTTCATCCATATAATTTCAGAGTGGTGGCTTATGTTGTTGTCTTTTTGGATTGACTGATTGTTACAATCTCCAGCCAATGGTCAGCTGCCACCTGAGCTGGTCAGCATGACACCTCTCCTGCAGCAGTCGCAGTTTTTTCATACATTTTCCTAATTCCTAAATGGCCAGCCGGATGATGATCATGGGCCAGATTTAGAACCTGGAGATGATACTCTTTTGGCACCACTACCTTTCCAGACATTGGGGTCCATCTATGCATAAAACACCGTGGTCAAATAGGTAAGACACAGGTGGGGTCACATGTGTGCTGCTGGGCAGCACACAGACAGGCAGCCAAAGTGGCATTGGAGTGCTGAGCTTTAATGAGTTGAAAGCCAAACACAAATCATCATCTAATATTACATCACATAGTACTGATTCATTCTCGATTTCAGGAGAGGAACTAGCAGGAACATTGGCTTCATTCAGAAATGTGTCTGAAATGTCCATCAAACCACCCAGCCTACATGGGGGCGGGGGGGGCATGAACACACACCTCTGCAGTTGGACTCTCGGCGACTTAAGGCATAGCAGGAAACACTGTTTCCCCAGCCAAATCATTAACAAGAACACTTACCTAGAATGCCTTGGTATACAGAGGAGTTTATGGTCAACTGACCTGTGTCTGCAACAGAAACTCCCTCCATCATCATGCTTCACTGTTGGTGTGAGGTGTCTGTGTATTTAGTTTACTCCAAATGTTAAACTATGCATTATGGACGTCTCCAAACAGCTGAACAGCACTGCATCAATCTAACTTTTGTTTTGTTACTGTTTTCTGGCCTCAGAAAACTCCAATCCACAGTGAACATTTCATGGCTGACCTGGGAGTCCTCTGTTGGTAATACATGGCTTTTCCAGTTTGTTTGACTTTGTCCTATTCTGAGTGCAATCTTCAGTCAGTTCTGGCCTTAGACTTGGCTTTATGATTTTCAAACTGTGGCTGAATTGAGAGACTGCATAAAGGGCAAGTATAAAATTAATCTATGCTTTCTTAACCTATGAATCATACAAATTTACTCTATTAAAATAAATTTGTCACTGCTCTTGCTTTGGCAAATATCTTTATATTTGGTGCTATTATTGTTACTGATGTTTCTGCTTCTGCTACTGCAGCATAAGCAATTATGCTGCAGTAGCAGAAGCAGAAAAGCAGAACAATGTCATGGTCCTGAGCCTTAGGCCCAGTGCGCCTCGTGTTCTTGGGTGGTGTTGGTTAATTATGAATTAGGCTCTTAGTTTAGTTATCAGTGCTAGTTCCTGTTTTATTTTGATAGTCCTTTGTCCTGTGTGCTAGTGTTTAGTTTTGCTTCCCCTTGTCTCATCAGTGTAATTATGTTCAGCTGTGCTCCTCACCTGTTTCCTCTCCCCTCATTATCCCTTTGTGTATTTATTGTCTGCAGTTTCCCTTGGTCAGTGTTGCGTTGTTGTTTGTCTTCCCACTGTGTACCTTATGTTCCATGCCATGTTCATAGCTCATGTTATGTTCCATAGTTCATAGTTTGTCCATGTTTTGCTCCAAGGTCATGTCATGTTTATGTTAAGTTGGGCTATTAAAGCTTTACGTTAAATTCAGCTCCTTGACTATTGAGTCCTGCATTTGGGGTCCGCCTTTGCCTGCCAGCCACAGCACCAACCCTGGCAATTACTACAACAGACATTACCACACCAACAAAAACTGCTGACAGTAAACTTTTTGCCAAACATACCATGCTGGCCACAAGTATCTGAAGCATTCTACACTGACATCTGTCTCCTGTTTCTGGCACATTTCCTGAGTGTCTAATTCTCCTCTGGGTTCGTTTTTCTTCATTCCTTGTTTAGACTAGTTTGTCTTCCTGGAACTGGTTGTTCCTGTGATTTAAGGACAGAGCATGTTGTTCAGTTATTAAATACGAATCTGAATGCAAAAAGACCCAGAAAGGAGCAGCAACTGTAATACATGTTACAGTTGTTGTTACAGTGTTTTTCACTACAAAGGACTGTAATCAGCTTTACGGTATTTGTTATCATTAGAGCACGTGCTCCACTGTCTACTATGTGAAACAGAGGGTGGTTAGGTCTTAGAGGTGTAGTCCACAAACATTTTGCCCTCCTTTTCTGGCTGTTTTTTTCACTAGTTTTGCATTTGTTTTGATTCAGACTTTAGAGCATGAGTAACAACACAGAAAAATTATTAAAGTTAACTGGATTACACTTCATTCTATTTTAGCCTTTTAAAAGCCAAACAATTCAGACATTTAAATATTTAAAATTTTAGTAAATCTGTCTCAAAGCCAATAATGTCTTGGTTAAGGAAAGAATGGGCTTTTTATTGGGTTTAATTAAGATGTTACAAAGAACAAAAACTTTTTCTAACCGTCTACTCAAACATTAGGGTCTCTTAAACCCTATTTTTTTGTTACATACAACATGTGTATTCAAATACTTCAACATATTTCGCAGTGCTTCTTAAATATGGTGTGATCATAACTGATTTGTTGTTACCTCTGATGTACTTTTGAGCCCCAGCTGTTCCTGCCATGACAATCATGGTTGGTGACACTAGAAAAGCAAAATTACTGGGAAAAACAAATAGACATTAGTCTGCTTGGTCAGGGGTGTTTATTCATATTGTCACACAAATTATTAAAAATGCAGGGTTTTTGTGTTTGTTTAGAATACCTGTGTCTCCTGCTTGTGTTGTTATTATTTTTGCTCCCATGTTTTCCTGCAAAACTGTGACACTTAGCCCCAGGGAAAGCTTTTTTCAAAGCACCAACTCCAGACCCCGTTAAGCTGATCCATACATCCTTAGACACGCTTCCTAACACATGAATAGTAGTATATGAGTAATAGATACAACAACAATAACAACACACACACACACACACACACACACACAAAAGAGGCATTTAGCAATGAGAAGCTGGATTCTGTGTTGCTATACAGATCAAGCCATCAAAGTAATAAGAATTTTCAAAGAATCTAACCTGATGTCTGACATCTTTCTTTGACAGGTTTCCTGATCTCTGATTACTTCCTTGTTTTTTTTTTCTTGTTTGTTTTTTGTTTTGTTCCATCTTCCTTGTTTTGAGTAGTTCCTCTTCCTAGTACTGCTTTCACCTGTATGTTCCAAGAGAGGATGCTTTCAGTTATTAAATATAAAACTGAATGCTAAAAGAGACCCACAAACAAGCAGCAGTTGAAACTACTTTCAACAGCTGCAGTCAGTAAACAGAATGTGGCTCTGATAGCAAAGCATCTCACAGCAGAAAACACAGCATTCAGTTGTGTTGATGGGTTCTAGACTGCAAGCAGGTTTAAAATCAGTGTTTATATTTAAAAGTATGCTAGTTTATCCATTTAATTTTGAGCATCTGAAAAGTGTTGGCCCTTTCACACACAAGCAGCATGCACTGCGCAGACCACTAGGTTGAACCAATTGCCCAAAATTTGTGTTGCTCATCATTTTTTGTGGCCGCTCATGGTCTTTATGTGTTTCATGTTTTATGAGGCACTTCCTACAGTTCTTTTGATAATACAAATATACATCACACCACAGCATGAATGAGTACTCCCTGGCTGGCGTGCTTCTGCTGTGCTCCACTGTGGATGGCCAGCTCAGTGGAGGTGTTGTTGTGTTGCATGTGAAGAGACCTAGTTCATAAAAAAAAAAAACCCACTGTACTTGCTCAACGCAATCCAAACTTTTTGTTAAGGTTCTTGAATTCAACTTGAAATTCTGTACTTCAGTGACTTATTGAGTGATTGATTTAAAATGCACTGTGATGAAGTACAGAGGCAACATTAGAAGAAAAAAGGCATGTAAATAAATTATGGGCCTGACTCTAATTCAAATGGAAGCAGTGAGGAGATAGTTAGCTTTTCATGAATTTTAAATTAAATAACTAATGACAGTGTAATATGTGTTGCTCTTCATCTGAGTTTGTATTTAAATCATTGCAGAATCTGGTAAGGACAACATGATTTCTCGCTTATATGACGCATAAAACAACAGGGTTAAAGTGGTGGAGTAAGATGCGCATTTTGTAATCCATGTTCTGCACACTTACTGTAAGTTTCAACACGGCGGACGTCCGGCGTTTTGGATCCTTGGCGGATGTAGGAGGTACTTTTGGAACACACCCAACGTTTTGTTCTGTTTGCTTTCTCTTTCGCTATCTTCTATTTTTTTTTCTTTTTTGCTACTTTTGAACATTAACCAAATGGCCCCTTTAGGTGAGATGACAGAAATAACTCATTTGTTGTTGGCTTTTTATTCTAGACAAGCTTTAACAGATTATTCAAATCAAGTACAGTAGCTGACTAGAGGCTGTCATCTTGGCTTGGTCTGACATTTTACATTTGTTTGGACTGAATTAAATACAATAGTCTTAAAGTGTATCCTACATATTTTTTGAAGGATAATTTATCTAAAATATGATTTTTCAAAATACACATGGTTGTTATGCCTGCAGAGGGTTAGGGTTAAAAGAACTTACCAGGCATGTTTGCAGAGAAATAGCAAACATGCCTGTAGAACAACCAACTGTTGTCTCTGTTCATGTGTCCTGTTGGGGTGGGAGGATCTGGGAGTTTCAGTTTGAGTGAAAACAAAAGTGAAACTTAATGTCTGTTTTCAGTAACTGAAATCTGCATTTACACATAATAATTTAAAACAGAAATTAGCGTTAAAATGTATTAGAACCCATTCTGTTCTCCCCATGTTTGTCTGTTTGTCTTCTTGGATGGGTGTTCTTTTAACTGTAATTTCCCCATTGTGGGATTAATAAGGTATCACCATCAGCCTGTAGAACACACATCACTGAACTGAAGTGCTTGTGTTTCTGTATTCGCAGTGCAAATGACAAGTAAAGTGGAACTGTTATAAACTCGTACACGCCTGAAATTGTCTTCTGTCCAAGTGTGCAACACTACCAATGGGTGGAGAAAGCTGAGACAGCACAGAGGCACTAATCATGGCAGCACAGGAACAAGCTCTGAGCACAAGATCAATAGATCCTGGGGTCTACCACACAAGACAAGACCCCAGTGCTGGATGTGCAGAGATGCACCTGAGACAATCTATCATGCAACAG
Source organism: Pterophyllum scalare (assembly GCA_024447675.2). Lineage (NCBI taxonomy): Eukaryota > Metazoa > Chordata > Actinopteri > Cichliformes > Cichlidae > Pterophyllum > Pterophyllum scalare. The sequence goes on from JAMQGT020010478.1 coordinate 14,720, forward strand.
CAAGGTGCAAGATGTTAGTAGGCACAGCATACATGGGACATCATAACCAAATGGCTGATATAGTATACAGGAACATCTGTGTTGAGTATGACCTGGAAGTCAAAATGGTATATGCCCCCACGGGTAGTTGAGAATGACCAAGTTAAGATCCTGTGGGACCAGGGGTCAGCAACCCGGGGCTCCAGAGCCGCATGCGGCTCTTTCAGGCTTAAGCTGCGGCGCTATGCGGCTTGTGGACGTAATCTGTAAGTATCCAATTGAAGTGTATTTTATTTTTGTCAGTTCGGTTTTTGTTGTGGTTCTAAATTGGAACATTATTGTGATCTTGAAATATTAAAATAAAATCATTTTATTTATTTATGTATTTATTTTTGTTTCTCAATATATGCTTCACTCCCGTTAGCCGCTACCGGCTACCAGTAGTATTTGCGGCTCTCTGTGTTTACTTTTCCGTGGAAACTGGCTAAGATGGCTCTTTCCGTCTTACTGATTGCCAACCCGAGATAGACAAACTAGTGATAGCTAACCAACTGGACATAGTAATGGTGGACAAGCAGAGGAAGAAGGCCCTAGTGATGAATGTAGCCATACCAAGGAATCACAAGATAAGAGGAAGAAACACGAGAAGCTCAATAAATACCAAGGGCTCAGAGAAGAGCTAGTGAAGATGTAGAATGTTATTTTGTTGTTGTTTTTTATATTTATTTTTTTGAGGATGTGGAATGTAAGGGTATCGGTGGTGCCTGTGGAACACTTGAGGCAGTAACCCCAAAACTGTAGCAAATATAGCAAATCATGAATTAGAAAATTCTTAACTAATGACTACGGACAAGAAAACTTGGTCAAAAACATTAAAATGGATTATCCATCCATCGATTTTTTTCTCTTCCGCTTATTACTTTTTTAAATGTCATGGTGGACTTCTACATAGGTCACTTGTACATAGGCCATATATATAATCAACTAGATAAAAAAAATTATAAGGTAAACAATGTTAGATTAATGTTTTTATAATTTATGTTAGTTTTACAAACCAAAAAAGAAAGGAAAAAGAAAATATTGCATTTATACTTACAAAGCAGAATGAAGCTTTCAAACCATTCACAATTTGAGTACTTTTAAAATATCTTGTTTTTACAACAGTGAAATATACAACTTGATGACTATATCACACATTCTGTATTTTTAAATCGTGTATAATGCTGTTCATTAATTAAACTGGGCAAATACACACCGTACTGTCTAATGTTATAGTTCTATGACAACAAGAATAATAACAAGCAACAGAAACAGTAATAAGATAAGAGTCCCAGAAAATGGCACATTGAGAAAAAGCCATGACAGAAGCAATGAGCAGAAAAGAAACACGAGCAGTATCACTCCATGACTGTGAGAAAGATCTTTCAAGAAATCCATTCTATTACTTTGCATATATTTTCTGTTACCCATTTTCCAACTTTGCTTACTCTTTGCATCTCCCATTCTTTGCTTATTTATTTTTTCCAATACCCATTCTACAACTTTGCATATTTGTTGCATTGCCCATGCTCTTACCCCTACAGCTCCAATAACTAATGCTGCTGTAAGTGCCATTATCAGTCCTACTGTGAATGATGCTCCACCCCCTAATATTGTTCCTCCTAACCCGAAAAATAAGCCAAATAGAGCACCCATGATGCTCCCCAGTTCACCACCTACCCATTCTGTTATTTTGCTGAATTTGTGCCTTACCCACTTCATTATTTTTTCCATTGCCCATTCTACAACTTTGCTTACTTTTTGGATTACCCATTCTACAACTTTGCTTACTGTTTGCTTTACCCATTCTAGCATGTCATTTAGTTTTTGCATTACCCAAGTCCTTACTGTTTGCATTACCCATTCTGTTACATTTCTTACTTGTTGCCTTACCCATTCCTCCACCTTTCTCATTATTTGCTTTAACCATGATCCACCCCCTAGAATTGCTCCTCCTAACCCGAAAAAGAAGCCAAATAGAGCACCCATGATGCACCCCAGTCCAGTGCCTACCCATTCTATTATTTTGCTGAATTTTTGCATTACCCACTTGATTATTTTTTCCATTGCCCATTCTACAACTTTGCTTACTTTTTGGATTACCCATTCTACAACTTTGCTTACTGTTTGCTTTACCCATTCTAGTATGTCATTTAGTTTTTGCATTACCCAAGTCCTTACTGTTTGCATTACCCATTCTGTTACATTTCTTACTTGTTGCCTTACCCATTCCTCCACCTTTCTCATTATTTGCTTTAACCATGATCCACCCCCTAGAATTGCTCCTCCTAACCCGAAAAAGAAGCCAAATAGAGCACCCATGATGCACCCCAGTCCAGTGCCTACCCATTCTGTTATTTTGCTGAATTTTTGCATTACCCACTTGATTATTTTTTCCATTGCCCATTCTACAACTTTGCTTACTTTTTGGATTACCCAGTCTACAACTTTGCTTACTGTTTGCTTTACCCATTCTAGTATGTCGTTTAGTTTTTGCATTACCCAAGTCCTTACTGTTTGCATTACCCATTCTGTTAAATTTCTTACTTGTTGCCTTACCCATTCCTCCACCTTTCTCATTATTTGCTTTAACCATGATCCACCCCCTAGAATTGCTCCTCCTAACCCGAAAAAGAAGCCAAATAGAGCACCCATGATGCACCCCAGTCCAGTGCCTACCCATTCTGTTATTTTGCTGAATTTTTGCATTACCCACTTCATTATTTTTTCCATTGCCCATTCTACAACTTTGCTTACTTTTTGGATTACCCATTCTACAACTTTGCTTACTGTTTGCTTTACCCATTCTAGTATGTCATTTAGTTTTTGCATTACCCAAGTCCTTACTGTTTGCATTACCCATTCTGTTACATTTCTTACTTGTTGCCTTACCCATTCCTCCACCTTTCTCATTATTTGCTTTAACCATGATCCACCCCCTAGAATTGCTCCTCCTAACCCGAAAAAGAAGCCAAATAGAGCACCCATGATGCACCCCAGTCCAGTGCCTACCCATTCTGTTATTTTGCTGAATTTTTGCATTACCCACTTCATTATTTTTTCCATTGCCCATTCTACAACTTTGCTTACTTTTTGGATTACCCATTCTACAACTTTGCTTACTGTTTGCTTTACCCATTCTAGTATGTCATTTAGTTTTTGCATTACCCAAGTCCTTACTGTTTGCATTACCCATTCTGTTACATTTCTTAATTGTTGCCTTACCCATTCCTCCACCTTTCTCATTATTTGCTTTAACCATGATCCACCCCCTAGAATTGCTCCTCCTAACCCGAAAAAGAAGCCAAATAGAGCACCCATGATGCACCCCAGCCCAGTGCCTACCCATTCTGTTATTTTGCTGAATTTTTGCATTACCCACTTGATTATTTTTTCCATTGCCCATTCTACAACTTTGCTTACTTTTTGGATTACCCATTCTACAACTTTGCTTACTGTTTGCTTTACCCATTCTAGTATGTCATTTAGTTTTTGCATTATCCAAGTCCTTACTGTTTGCATTACCCATTCTGTTACATTTCTTACTTGTTGCCTTACCCGTTCCTCCACCTTTCTCATTATTTGCTTTAACCATGATCCACCCCCTAGAATTGCTCCTCCTAACCCGAAAAAGAAGCCAAATAGAGCACCCATGATGCACCCCAGTCCAGTGCCTACCCATTCTGTTATTTTGCTGAATTTTTGCATTACCCACTTGATTATTTTTTCCATTGCCCATTCTACAACTTTGCTTACTTTTTGGATTACCCATTCTACAACTTTGCTTACTGTTTGCTTTACCCATTCTAGCATGTCATTTAGTTTTTGCATTACCCAAGTCCTTACTGTTTGCATTACCCATTCTGTTACATTTCTTACTTGTTGCCTTACCCATTCCTCCACCTTTCTCATTATTTGCTTTAACCATGATCCACCCCCTAGAATTGCTCCTCCTAACCCGAAAAAGAAGCCAGATAGAGCACCCATGATGCACCCCAGTGCAGTGCCTACCCATTCTGTTATTTTGCTGAATTTTTGCATTACCCACTTGATTATTTTTTCCATTGCCCATTCTACAACTTTGCTTACTTTTTGGATTACCCATTCTACAACTTTGCTTACTGTTTGCTTTACCCATTCTAGTATATCATTTAGTTTTTGCATTACCCAAGTCCTTACTGTTTGCATTACCCATTCTGTTACATTTCTTACTTGTTGCCTTACCCATTCCTCCACCTTTCTCATTATTTGCTTTAACCATGATCCACCCCCTAGAATTGCTCCTCCTAACCCGAAAAAGAAGCCAAATAGAGCACCCATGATGCACCCCAGCCCAGTGCCTACCCATTCTGTTATTTTGCTGAATTTTTGCATTACCCACTTCATTAGTTTTTCCATTGCCCATTCTACAACTTTGCTTACTTTTTGGATTACCCATTCTACAACTTTGCTTACTGTTTGCTTTACCCATTCTAGTATGTCATTTAGTTTTTGCATTACCCAAGTCCTTACTGTTTGCTTTACCCATTCTAGTATGTCATTTAGTTTTTGCATTACCCAAGTCCTTACTGTTTGCATTACCCATTCTGTTACATTTCTTACTTGTTGCCTTACCCATTCCTCCACCTTTCTCATTATTTGCTTTAACCATGATCCACCCCCTAGAATTGCTCCTCCTAACCCGAAAAAGAAGCCAAATAGAGCACCCATGATGCACCCCAGTGCAGTGCCTACCCATTCTGTTATTTTGCTGAATTTTTGCATTACCCACTTGATTATTTTTTCCATTGCCCATTCTACAACTTTGCTTACTTTTTGGATTACCCATTCTACAACTTTGCTTACTGTTTGCTTTACCCATTCTAGTATGTCATTTAGTTTTTGCATTACCCAAGTCCTTACTGTTTGCATTACCCATTCTGTTACATTTCTTACTTGTTGCCTTACCCATTCCTCCACCTTTCTCATTATTTGCTTTAACCATGATCCACCCCCTAGAATTGCTCCTCCTAACCCGAAAAAGAAGCCAAATAGAGCACCCATGATGCACCCCAGTCCAGTGCCTACCCATTCTGTTATTTTGCTGAATTTTTGCATTACCCACTTCATTATTTTTTCCATTGCCCATTCTACAACTTTGCTTACTTTTTCGGGTTAGGAGGAGCAATTCTAGGGGGTGGATCATGGTTAAAGCAAACAATGAGAAAGGTGGAGGAATGGGTAAGGCAACAAGTAAGAAATGTAACAGAATGGGTAATGCAAACAGTAAGGACTTGGGTAATGCAAAAACTAAATGACATGCTAGAATGGGTAAAGCAAACAGTAAGCAAAGTTGTAGAATGGGTAATCCAAAAAGAAGCCAAATAGAGCACCCATGATGCACCCCAGTCCAGTGCCTACCCATTCTGTTATTTTGCTGAATTTTTGCATTACCCACTTGATTATCTTTTCCATTGCCCATTCTACAACTTTAGTCATTCTTTGTTCTTTAATTGTGTTTTGTGTCAACAGCCATTCTGCTACTTTGCGTACCTTGTGCATTACCCATGCTCCCACACCTACTGCTCCAATGTTTAAGGCTGTCTTAAGTACTATCATGACTCCTATTGTGAATGCTACTCCACCCCCTAATACTGTTCCTCCTAGTAATAAAAATATCCCAACCAGAGTGCCTATCATGATCCCTAATCCTCTACTCATGATTTGTTTTGGGTTTTTTTGTGCTTTTTTAGTTTCTTTTTGGGGTTCACCTTTTTTTCCATCTTTTGCCACTTCTTCTCTTTCATTTATTACTTTGCTACTTTCGTCTTCATCGTTTGTTGTTTCCTGAGTTAAAACTACAACAGCTGGCCCAGAGAAAGCCGTTGCCACTGATTTGGCTGCAGGGCCTGTAAGTTTGATCAACCCATTCCTAGCAACACTGTTGTTAGGCTCATTGCAGGTGTCTCCTTGTGGCAACATCTTGCTTGTGTAGCACCTTCCTTTGTTTTCTTTAAGTATCTGGTCTATTGTGTTGAAGAGTGCTTCCACCTGGAACTGATTTCTGACAGGGTCACCCTCTTGGTTGTATTTATTAATGATGTGGTATCGGCTCTTGCACTTCTTCACCAAATCACTCAGACATTTATTCTGATCTACAAACTGTTTGATTTTCATTACTTCTGAGACCTGGCCATCTTGAGTAAAGACCACTGCAGCATATTTGAAAGCTTCCTCTGAGAAATACTGGCATATTTTCTGAACGACAGCCTGCTGTTGCTCTGTGGATTGCTCCACTTTGAGCACAATGAGAAAAGCATGAGGCCCAGGAGGAAACTTAGTGATGCACCTCAATATTTCAGAGCTCAGTGCCTGCTCTGATCTATCCGGGATAAAGAAATCAGGAGTGTTGATCAGGGTAATTCTTCTTCCATGAAGAGATTTGGACTCAGCTTGACATTCAGTGTTGTCAACCCTGAACACATGTTCTCCAAACATGGTGTTTGCTAGGCTGCTTTTCCCAGCACTGGTGTCTCCCAGCAGGACAATCCTGTACACTTGTTGCACTGGAATGAAGTGAAGACAGAAAATTAATACAGCTTTTGAGTACTCTTATGATTATGAGTCTGGAGATTAGATTTAAAAAATATGTAACTTTGTCTATATATAAACATTTTTCAGCCATCTTTCATTAGTGAATGCTTTGTTTGTGCTCAAAAAAAGAGCTGACACTGACAGTGTGATTAGAGGGAAAAGGAAGACTACAAGGAAAAACACAAATTTAAACATCCTCTCCTGGACTCCTCTATTTTATTCACAAGAAGAAAAGTAAAGGACTTAGAGAGCAATCTGTTGTGTCAGGATAAGCTTGCTTTACTCAGAGAATGCAGCTGAGTCAGACTCATGTCTCTTTAAATATGTTGTTACCTTTGATGTACTTTTGAGCACCAGCTGTTGTTCCTGCCATGACAATCACTGTTGGTGACACTAAAAAAGCAAAATGGGTGAGAAAAACAAATTAGATTACCCTGGTTGGTGCTGCTTTTTCATATAAAAAAAAAAGATTATTAATATCAGCTCACTTAATTTGCTGTATTACATAGAGAGGAAATAGGTAATGCTTTGCTCAGACATATTTAGAATACCTGTCTCAGGTTTGATTCTATCAACCTCTTTCTGTGCTGTGTCTTCTTCTTGTGTCGTTACCCCTTTTTCTTGCATGCTTTTCTGCAAAACTTTAATACTTGGACCAAAGAAAGCGTCTGTCAAAGATCCAGCTGCAGGGCCTGTTAAGCTGATCCATATATGCTTAGGGATACTTTCCCTTATTATGTTTTCCTCCAGCAGGTGGATTCCTGGAGGAAAACAGAGATAAGTTGCTGTGTATAATTAATAGTGTACATTTATGTGATTGGGAAAGCCATTTTTAGTCATTTGTGGCAAACTGCTGAATTTCCACACAACTCATTAAAACTTCAGGCACCTTGGGGGCCCCATGGGATTTTTGGTTTTTTAAGGAGGCCGCAACACTCTTGATTTTGAGAACCACTGCCATAGATGCATCTAATAAAAATCTCGACCAAGTTCAAATCTTGGCATCCACGCAACAGGTGTATTTTCTCAGGAATGATATAAGCTTCTCATACTGATAGCTTAGCTGCATCTACTGACAATTTCTGATGCTTTGGAATTTGTCAACCTTGATACTATTCATGTTTTGTTTTATTTTGCAGGTTTCTCAATGGCTCAGTATGATATGCAGCTATACTAGCACCACTGTTTCAGTCTTTTGACAAAATGGCATTCAAAACTTTTTCCCAACTTGCATTCAGTGAATTTTCATAATGCTAATAACCCTTCTGCTGTCAGATTGCTGTAACTGTGTGGATTTTCAGGCCAGGCCTCAGTTTGATAGCTGAAGTGTTAAAAGATGGTCCTTGCTTATTGTTGTAATTTTTTTTTTCTTCTTTGCCTTTGTGACAGCCCACATTTTGTGCTTTATGTTTTTCCTCCTGTCCTTATGGCAGCAGCTGGGGTGGATCGTCAGGGAAGTGGTTGCACCTGAGGTGGGAGTGGTCAAAGGCATAAAGCCTGCTCTCACCATTCATTCCCCCACTCCTTCTTACACTTTGCAGCAGTATCTACCTCATTACCCTCATGCTGATATGTTAGGTTTTTTGGTTCTGGTCTTTTTGCTTAGCACCTTAGGGGTCATTCACAATTATCAACATTGTACTCTTTTTTTTCAGACCACCCCTCCCCAAAAGTGTACAAAGAAAATTTAATTCACCTGGTTCTTTGGTATTTTAATGTAATAGGAAGTATTAAAAACACATCCTGGTGTTGAAGTCTCAGCATCAAATATACTCTTTCCTATCTATTAACACATTGTATTGTTGCACTAATAAAAATCCATCCATCCATTCTCTTCCTCTTATCCCTTTCAGGGTCACGGGAGGGCTGGAGCCTATACCAGCTGTCATAGGGCGAGAGGCAGGGTACGCCCTGTAATGAACAGATATACCTATATACAGGGGTGAAACTAGATTTAAATTCTTGCCGGTACTTTGACAAGAACCTCCATATATATATATATATATATATATATATATATATATATATATATATATATATATAAACTATTGCCTGCCTGGATAAAGCAGAAATTAGAATCACTGGACAATGTGTAATATATTTTTGTTGTTAATGAACTGAGATGTTTGCACACACTGTACACTAACACAACTGATGTCCATGATGTTTTGAACTGTGCTGTGTTGAGCAGAATAACATGAAACAGAATTGGTGAATCTCTCTTTGCTTTTATTTGAAATATTTTGTGACAAGCAGACCTACATTAAGCGTAGTGGTGAACGTTTTAACCTGTTAACTAGCAGAACCAAAATCACCTGAAAAAACTATGCCCTCTGGTTATTATTGGCTCTGGAAAACCTGTTTTGTGTCCTGTCCCTTATGAGGTGCATTTTATATGGAAGGCTAGACCCTCCCATTTTGAATGACACCTCCTTCGACCAATCATTTTAAGAGATGGGTTTTCCAGAGCCAATAATAACCAGGGGGCGTCACGTAGCTTTTCGGTTGATTTTGGTGCAGCCAGTTACATGATTGGCCAAATGAGATGTCAGTCAAAATAGGAGGGTCTAGCCCAATGCACTACCCCCGTCCCACTTATGGGACGTGGCTGACCATTGATGAAAGTTTCGATCTCTGAGGGAGAGAAGCTAGAGAATATTGAGGCTCCAGCATAGCACGAACAGTTCAGAAACAATTTGAAATGAGAAAAAAAGCTATTTATTAACTGATTGAGTCGTGTTTTAAACTCCTTATTGCTAGCGGATATATTCTGACCCAAAGTACAGCCGTGACCGGTTCTGAATGAAGGCACCATCTCTTGCCAGTACTGCAAGAATTTTTTAGTGGTACGCAGTACCGGATCATACCGGCTTACTTTCACCCCTGCCTATATATAGGGTGCAATAAACTGATCTGAATTTTAATTTGAATGTGTACTGTACTGCATGTATGCAAAATGTATATGCTGCTACACTATACACAGTGGCAGTGGAGCAATCTGTGCCAAAAAGTGATTTCCGGTATTTGGCAAAAAATAATTGCTGGTGTTTGTATTGTTGTAAATGACTTGTGGAACTATAATCTCTCAAGCATACCTCAAACATTGTCTCTTATGAATGATATCGGTTCATTTTGAGTCATAAAGAACATTTCTGTCACATGGTAGAAACTGCAATCAGTTTTTGGCAACACCGGCTGCCAGTGTTGCCAACTTAGTGACTTTGTCACTAGGCCTTTTCAGATCCCCTCCCAGCAAGTTTTTTCTTCCAAAAAGTGACTAGCAACAAATTTAGCAACTCTTTCTGGTGAGATCAGCGACTTTTGGAGAGTTTTGGCGATATGGCGGTGTTGTGCCAAGAAGTGATTTCTGGTATTTGAAGAGTTTCAGTCAGGTTTTAGAATTCATTACAGTACAGAAACAGCATTAGTGAAGGTTACAAATTATCTTCTTACAGCCTCTGACAGTGAACACATCTCTGTGCTTGTCCTGTTAGACCTCAGTGCAGCTTTTGATACTGTTAATCATAACATTTTATTACAGTGATTAGAGCATGTCATAGGTATTAAAGGTACTACATAGCAGTGATATGAATCATATTTATTTAATAGATCCTATCTAATAGATACCTAATATTTCCACAGGGTTCTGTGCTTGGTCCAATTTTATTTACACTATGCATGCTTCCCCTAGGTAGTATTATTAGAAAATACTGCATCAATTTTCATTGTTAGGCAGATGACACCCAGCTTTATGTATCCATGAAACCAGATGAAATACATCAATTAGTTAACCTGCAGGAATGTTAAAGACATAAAGGCCTGGAGGACCTTTAATTTCCTGCTTCTAAACTCAGATAAAACTGAAGTTCTTGTATTCTGCCCCACAGAGCAAACTCAATACTTATTCTGGATGGCATTGCCATGGCCTACGGTAAAACTGTGAGAAATCTTGCTACCAGGAGACAGGCCAGTACACCAGGAGACGTGGAGGAGGCCGTAGGAGGGCAACAACCCAGCAGCAGGACCGCTACCTCCACCTTTGTGCAAGGAGGAACAGGAGGAGCACTGCCAGAGCCCTGCAAAATGACCTCCAGCAGGCCACAAATGTGCATGTGTCTGCACAAACGGTTAGAAACCGACTCCTTGAGGACGGTATGAGGGCCTGACATCCACAGATGGGGGTTGTGCTCACAGTCCAACACTGTGCAAGACACTTGGCATTTGCCATAGAACACCAGGATTGGCAAATTCGCCACTGGGGCCCTGTGCTCTTCAGAGATAAAAGCAGGTTCACACTGAACACATGTGACAGACGTGACAGAGTCTGGAGACGCTGTGGAGAGCGATCTGCTGCCTGCAACATCCTTCAGCATGACCAGTTTGGCAGTGGGTCAGTAATGGTGTGGGGTGGCATTTCTTTGGAGGGCCACACAGCCCTCCATATGCTTGCCAGAGGTAGCATGACTGGACTGCCATTAGGTACCGGGATGAGATCCTCAGACCCCTTGTGAGACCATATGCTGGTGCAGTTGGCCCTGGGTTCCTCTTAATGCAGGACAATGCTAGACCTCATGTGGCTGGATTGTGTCAGCAGTTCCTGCAAGATGAAGGCATTGAAGCTATGGACTGGCCCGCCTGTTCCCCAGACCTGAATCCGATTGAGCACATCTGGGACATCATGTCTCGCTCCATCCACCAACATCACGTTGCACCACAGGAGTTGGTGGATGCTTTAGTCCAGGTCTGGGAGGAGATCCCTCAGGAGACCATCCGCCACCTCATCAGGAGCATGCCCAGGCGTTGTAAGGAGGTCATACAGGCATGTGGAGGCCTCATTTTGACTTGTTTTAAGGACATTACATCAAAGTTGGATCAGCCTGTAGTGTGTTTTTCCACTTTAATTTTGTGTGTGACTCCAAATCCAGGCCTCCATTGGTTAATAAATTTGATTTCCATTGATGATTTTTGTGTGATTTTGTTGTCAGCACATTCAACTTTGTACAGAACAAAGTATTCAATGAGAATATTTCATTCATTCAGATCTAGGATGTGCTATTTAAGTGTTCCCTTTATTTTTTTGAGCAGTGTATATTAAGGCTTAGTAAATTATGTTCACTTCTGGTGGCATAGGTGTTTCAAGGGTAACCCAGCAGGCAGGGAATTTTTTTTATACATTCTTCTTTTTCTTTTTTACACTGATAAGCATTTATGGCTGCTGCCAATTCAGCTTTATTTAGCTGAGTAGAATATTAGTCAGACATCTCTATGATCGGAAAATAATGTCCAACTATAGTTCTTACCATGATAATGCCAATCACATAAAGTGACAGTATTCTCAGTGGTCTATTATGATCTTAGCATTTCTTACTCCTGGTTCTTACTAAGTGGTAAAGTGATATGGTGAATAAAGTCACTAACACTCAAATGCAGCCCATTAAGATCTACTAAGATTTGGTAATTATGTGTTCTAGAACTTGTACTAGGAGATTTGTGTCACCTTCTCCTGCCAGGAAGTTGAGAGGTAGTGTTAGGTATATTAACATGTTTTCTGTGCTTTATCATATCTTTTGTATATGTTTCATCTTGTTTTATATACTGTTGTTTCTCCTTACTCAAATAAGGAGATCTAGTGTCCCTTCTTTCAGAAGGGCACTGAAGATGTTATTTCATTGTTTGAGTTCTCACAGAGCACACATAAAAAGCCTCGTTCACGTTCCTGAGTTTCTTTATCATCAGATCACCAGCGTGGGAAAGAGCCAGGAAGGAACTGGTTGTAAAAGTGATATCTTTGTGTGAAGCCATGCGAATGCATTCTAAATGTTTATTACTTGCTTTGAACTGCATTTAGTGTGGAGTCATTGATGATACATCACATGACCCTTACTTTGAAAGTTCTGAATAAAAACCGTGCGTGGAGGGAACAGCCTCTGAGAGAGACCACTTCCTGTTTGAGTAAAGAGCAGAGAATTCCCTTTTCTGTCTCGGTACTTGAAGAGGCATGGTTTCCTCCCCGCTAGTGGCGTAAGCTGTGTATGTGTATTTGTTCTTCATTATTTCTTAATTTAGAATGATTTTGAACCTATCAGTAGCACTGGCAGCCACCAGTATTTTTCTGCTTGGAATCACTTTTGGTTTCTCCTGTTCTCTTTACTGCTTTTGGAGATTAACCAAACAGCCCTGTTAGGTGAAATGACAAATAAACAGAAATAACAGTTTTTTTCTTGGCTTTTTAATCTGGACATGCCAGTAGAGATTATTCAAATCAAATATATTTCATGCAGTCTGGCTGACAGATTAACATGATGATGCATCATCAATACCAAAAGTAGCTACCAAGAGGCCACATGCTTGGCTTAGTCTGACAATTTACATATCCCTGTGCTGATTTAAACAAAATATCCTTATAACATTTGTTAAATGTGTTTTCAGAGGATAATTTATCTGAAATGCACATTGCAGATATAACAACAGACATTGTTGTTATATCTGCAGAGGGTTAGTTTTAAAAGAACTTACCAGGCATGTTTACAGAAAATCAGTGAAGATCAGAGCTTGACGACCGTTGTGTCTCTGCTGGCTATGGCTGAGTTTACTTTCACTTGCTGTTAGAAGTATGTGCCTGTTGTGGTGGGAAGAGAAGGGGGGTTTCCGTTTTCCATTTGAGTAATGTGATATCTGGTGCACAAAATGTTTGTAATTTGTGTGTTTTTGCTGTTTTGCTGAGAAAGAACATTTAAGCATAAGGAGCCTCCCTGGGGTCACAAGGCCTAGGGAAAAAAACACACATTTAGTTGAATGTTTCAATAGAACAGAATAGAATTGAATGCCTTTATTGTAAATATAAAGGATGTATAGTGTATTAAAAATACAGAAAGTAAGAGAATGTATAAAAATATATATGTTGTAAAAAAATAAGTATATACATATAATAATGAAGATGGTGAGTATTGCACTTGGTGAATTAATATTGCACTAGTGAATGAATATTGGATATTACCCAATATAGGAGTGATGGATACTGTTCAGTATGACTAATATAATATTGCACAGAGATGTGGGTATTGCACAGTTAGAGTGGGTGAGTGTGTGAGTTCAAGGTGGTGATTGCTCTGGTGAAGAAACTGTTCTTGAGTCTGTTTGTTCTGGCTTTGGCGCACCTGTAGCGCCTGCCAGAGGGCAGCAGGTCAAACAGTTCAAAGCCAGAGTGTAAGCTGTCCTTGATGATCTTTTTGGCTCTGCTGAGGTGTAGATGTCCATCAGGGAGAGGAAAGGGCAGCCAACGATTCTTTGTGCTGTCTTGACTACCCTCTGAAGCCTCACCCCGTCTCCCTCAGTGCAGCTGCCGTACCATACTGTCAGCAGGCTCTCAATGGATGAGCGGTAGAAGGTCAGCAGCAGGTTTGAGTTCAAGTTGCTCTTCCTGAGGACCCTCAGGAAGTGAAGTCGCTGCTGAATCTTTTTGATAACACCTGTGATGTTATCTGACCAAGAGAGATCAGCAGAGATGAGGACACCAAGAAACCTGAAGGTGTGGACCCTCTCCACACGCTCGCCATTGATGTAGAGGGGGGCTGGGTCAGTTTCCTGAAGTCGATGATGATTTCTTTGGTTTTCATGGTGTCCAGTGCCAGGTTGTTCTCTGAACACCAGGCTGTCAACTTCAGCGCCTCCTCTCTGTAGGCTGCCTCATCTCCTCTTGAGATGAGTCCGACCACCGTGGTGTCGTCAGCAAATTTGATGATAAGGTTGTTATTGTGGGCTGGACTGCAGTCATGGGTGTAGAGACAGTACAGCAGGGGGCTCAGCACACAGCCCTGTGGGGAGCCAGTCCTCAGTGTGCGGGTGGAGGAGAGATGGGGGCCAAGTCTAAGGTAGTAGAGTCTTTACCCACAATACAAAGCGCCTTGAGGCGACTGTTGTGATTTGGCGCTATATAAATAAAATTGAAATGAATTGAATTGAATTGAAGTCTCACAGTCTGGGGCCGGTTGGTTAAGAAGTCCTTTATTGAGAAGCATGTGAGAGGGGGGAGGCCCAGGGTGTGCAGTTTGGTGGTGAGAATATCTGGGATAATTGTGTTGAATGCTGAGCGTTTGTTTTTAATTCTGCATTTACACAGAATAATTTGTAACAAATTTAAGAGTCAAATTAATTGTGAGCCATTCTGTTTTCTGTTTCTTGCTCAGATTTGATTCAAGTTTGTGTTTCTCTTTTAGTGTTGGCAAACTCTGCACCTTTAAGGGGTGTAGTTACTTTTAACTTGTTTACAAAAGCCAAGAGTTTTGATGATTTTGACAAGTAAACACCATGAGGGCAAATGAGGGCGACACAATAAAAATTCAGATATCACACATCAACACTTTACTGTGTTTGTTACTAGTCATTGCAGAGTGGGACTCATTTGGACTCATTTATACTTTGTCACTATTAAAGAGGACACTGGCTATATTTCACAATGTTGGTAAGGTTTTGAGGAGTAGAACAGAAGAGTTCAAACTATACATAAATGCTCCATTCATCTTCTTATGAGCTACTATGTGATAGTAATATTATAGTATGCCAGGAAGTGAATGATGTAAATGTATAATGTTGCAATCTTTCCTTTTTCTGCCCTTGCACCCTGTGAGCCACACTTTGAAACCCTGGCTATAAATTCTGGCTTGAAATCTGGTACAGGTGGATTTGTTAGTTTTAACTTTTTTTAAAAAAAAAATCATTAATGATCCTATTAGCATATTTGCTGCACTGCCACGTCAGTGTCCTCAGAAACATTTTTTCATCTTGCTGCTATTTGTTTTACATAACAAACACTGTTAAAAGTAGACTGCCATAGAGGTCTACAAACACAATGAGCATTATTTTAATTTTAAAGCAGGAATCTGATTGGCTCTCAGCGGTGCCATGTCGAGTGTTTGTCTTGAACTAAACTTCACTTACTGGAATATGTCAAATTTCTGTTTCTCTTTACAGTAAATGCCCCTGGCTTCTTACTTTCACTTTTTGAGCTGCTAAACAGGAATGATATTTTGATATTTTATTTAAATGTATGTTTGTTTGTTTAAAGCAAATCAGACAATAAAAGGGATTGCTAATGTATCCTTGGCTATATCCATCTTCATGTCAACCTTACAAGTGGCTTACAAGTGCAAACTGACCAGAAACTGGTCAGTTTGCACTTGTACCCCTTCTGCAGTGTTTGCCAATTTGAATAAAGGTTTCTTGTAGACACAAACTTTAGCTTTTTTATATTTGTGTCACTTCTTTTCAGTAGCACATTGCCATAACCATTTCCTTTGTTTGCTTGTAATACACAGGGGTGAAAGTAGTTTATATACGTATATATATATATATATGGGGATCTTCTGCCATTCTTTGTCAAAGCTGTCTAATACAATCAATTGGTGCAGCTTTACCCAAGTCTGACACCGCTCTCTATCTTAGTCCAACTTTTATACACAGGATTAGACACAGTTACACAGTTACATCATACCCAGCAACACTCTCAGACAAAAAATTAGTTCATCCTAAAGACAACACCAAACACAAGCTAAACACTGCACATATTGTGCAAAGGAGTGAGGAGAAACCAAACACTCCAAAAATATATGGCACAGCAGGAGAAAGGACAAGACTCAGCTATAAACCTGCACTGAAAGGAGCGAGGACACTCTTTCAGGTAGTCTACTGTTCATATTTTGGGCCAAGAAGACAGATGGCTTGAGAGAGGAAAGGAAGCCATCACTGAACAGAGGTGATGGCTGAACAAAACCAGCTATCAGCCATCTACATTACAGTCTTGAGATCTCTTCCCAGGTGCTTCAACCCCCACTCACACCTTGCTTCAGGTGACCTCAGTATGGTGGAGTAGGCAATGTCTTACAGAGGTTCCACACTTTGGCCCCAGGTGGTGGTAATGATCTAAGCTGTTTTTTTCATACCTTGACTCGTGATGACTCACATGATTAATAGTTGGTCAATGACAATTGGACCACCTCCAAAGGGACAGCCCCCACAAGGGGTTAAATACCTGGGACTCAGTCAGTTGTGTAAAGACTGAAGAAAGTGCATGGATGAGAGAAAATGTCTTCATGAACCTCAAAGGACTCAAGACAACCTTTGTGTCAGTAAGCGGAAGCGAAAGACACCAAAACTACAAAAGAGAATCCATTCATTTATTTTTAGATAAACATATTTTTTTGAATGTCAGAGTGGTGTTGTAGATGAACAGTAAACTACATGAAAAACATGAAAAATTACAGTGCAATCAGTGTTAAAACGAATTACTTCATCAGTTATAAATGCTAGTTTTACACACAAATTATAAAACGAAGAAGAAGGGGGAACAAAACACTGTGTTTGTCATTACAGAGCAGAATGAAAATCAGGCACAGTTTGGATAGTTTTAAAACCTCTCATTTTTCAGACATTAAATCATACGACCTGTGGGGCTATATCACACATTCTGTATTTTTAATTCATGCGTGAGGTTATTCTTTAAATTAAACTAGGCGCACACACCAGTGATGTGCCGTGAGGTTTGTGATGGGTGGAGGCTCTGACGTGTCTGGAGTCGGATGTTCACATTGTCCCTGTGGGACAGCACGGCTACAGCACTGCTGCCGTGCCACACCAATACTGGGCAGTGATGCCTCACCCTGTGCATTTTCAACCTTCATCATGCAATATATTAGACAGACTGTAGAACATCATAATGTGCAGTACATGTGTAATCAAACATGTATACTGGCGATATAGAGACAGCAATGGGCATGCACCCACCGCCTACTTCATTTATTGTGTGTGACACAGTGCCAACAGAGATAAGGCACAGCACTGCACTGGCTTGTCATAATTATATGACAACAAGAATGATAACAAGCAACAGTAACAGAAATAATAACAAAAGGATCCCAACAAATGGTACTTGAAGAAAAAACCAAGACAGAAGCAATGAGTAGAAAACAAGCACCAGTAATACCACTCCAAGATGCTACTTTACCCACGTTATTATTCTTTGCATTATCCATCCCACCCCTATGGCTCCTCCAGTGGCTAAGGCTGCCTTTGCCACAGAACCTGCTGCACCCCCAGCCCCTGCTGCACCTGCACCTGCTGCTGTTGCTCCTGTTGCTTCTGCCACACTTTGTGCAGCTGCTGTAACTCCTGCTGTTGCTGCACTGCCTGCAGCTGCTGTAATTCCAGCTGTTGCTGCACTGCCTGCAGCTGCTATAACTCCTGCTGTTACTGCACTGTATGCAACTGCAGCAGTGCCTGCAGCCACTGCACCACCTGCAGTTGCTATAATTCCTGCAGCTACTGCACCAACCGCTGGTGTTACACTGCCTGTAGCTCGTCTGTGACCTAATATTTTTTCTTCCATTGAACTCTCTAGTGACCTGTCTTCTGCCTTTTCTTCTGTTTCTTTTGGACGTTGGTCTCGTCCCGTCTCATGTATGATTCCATCTTTGTCATCCTCTTTTCCTTCTGTTTTTTCTTGTGATTCTTTTCCTGCTTCCTCTTCTCTTTCTTCTTCTGTTTCTTTTGGAAGTTGCTCTTGTTCCGCCTCAGATATGACTCCATCTTGGTCATCCTCTTTTCCTTCTGTTTTTTCTTGTGATTCTTTTCCCAGTTCTCCTACTGCTTCTGGTGTAGCTTCCTCTTCTCTTTCTTCTTCTGTTTCTTTTGGACATTGATCTTGTTCTGCTTTATCAATTGTTCCATCTGTTCTTCCTTCTTGTGCTTCTGTTTTTTCTGCTACTTCCTCTCCTTTTTTTCCTTTATTGTTTCTCCATCTTCTTTTGTGTTTTTTTCTGTGTGCTCTTTATTTGCTGTTTCTGAAGCAGTTTCCTCTTTGTTTTGTCCTTTTTTGTCTGTTGTCTTGTTACTTTCCTCTGCTTCATTTGTTGTTCCCTGGGTTAAAACTACAAATGCTGGCCCAGAGAAAGCCTTTGCCACTGATTCTGCTGCAGGGCCTGTAAGTTTGATCAACCCGTTAGTGTCACTGCAGGTGTCTCCTTGTGGTAACATCTTGGTGGTGTAGCACCTTCCTTTGTTTTCTTCAACTATCTGCTCTATTGTGTTGAGCAACTCAGCCACCTGGGACTGGTTGCTGATGTTGTCACCCTGGTGCTTGTAATTATTAATGGTGTGGTATCGACTCTTGCACTTCTGCAGCAGCTCACTCACACATTTATTCTTATCTATGAAGTCTTGGATCTTCATTCCTTCTGAGACCTGGTCATCTTGAGTAAAGACAACTGCAACATATTTGAAAGCTTCCTCTGAGAAATATTGGCATATTTTCTGAATGACAGCCAGCTGTTGCTGCTCTGTGGATTTACCCACTTTGAGCACAATGAGAAAAGCATGAGGCCCAGGAGGAAACTCAGTGATGCACCTCACTATTTCAGGCTTCAGCTCCTCCTCTGATCTATCTGAGCTATAGAAATCAGGAGTGTTGATCAGAGTGATCCTTTTTCCATAAACAGATTTGGACTCCGATTGAAATTCAGTGTTGTCAACCTTGAACACATCTTCTCCAAACATGGTGTTTGCTAGGCTGCTTTTCCCAGCTCTGGTGTCTCCCAGCAGGACAATCCTGTACACTTGTTGCACTGTAAGGAAATGAATACAGAAAATTAATAAGAGTCTTTGATACTCTTATGTTGTAATACTGAGTTTGAAGATTAGATTAAAATAATAACATAAATATGTCTATATGAGTCTGATCATTAATTTTTTTTATTTAAACTTTAATAAAAGTAATTTCCTTAATTTCCCTGATGGAATTTTCCTAAAGGGATTAGTAAAGTTTTATCTAATCTAAACATCATTGAGCCATCATTCATTAGTGAATACCTTGTTTGTTGATTAGCAGTTTGTGTTGGAAAAGAGCTGACTGTACACTGACAATGTGATTAGAGGGAAAACATTACAAATTTAAACTCCTTTATTGTATTCACAAAAAGAAAGCATAGGCTGAGGAGAGCACTGTGCTAACACCAAATTATTAGGAAAGCACAAAATGCTGACAGTAGTGGAATCAGACTCATGTTGTTACCTTTGAAGTACTTTTGAGCCCCAGCTGTTGTTCCCGCCATGACAATCATTGTTGGTGAGTCTAGAAAAGCAAAATGAGTGAGAATAACAACAATAATAATATATGATTATACGAATGATACTATGAATATGGGCTGCTTATTCATATTATCACAAAAATAAAAATAAAAAGCTTACTGATGTCAGCTCACTTTATTTGCTGTATTACATAGAGAGGAAACAGGTAATGCTTTTCACAGATTATATTGGATAAATTGCTGTGTTTGCTTTTTTACTGAGAATACCTGTCTCAGATTTGATGTTTTCTGTAGTTCTTGGTGTGTCACTTGGTGTCATTTCTCCTCTTCCGTCCTCATTTGTAGTGCACTCTTCCTCTTCTCTTTGTGTTGTTACTCTTTTTTCTTTTGTGTTTTTCTGCAAAACTTTAACACTTGGCCCAAAGAAAGCACCTTTCAAAGATCCAACTGCAGGACCTCTTAAGCTGATCCATACATGCTTGGAGATACTTTCCCCGACTCTTTTTTCTTCCGTTAGGTTCATTTCTGGAGTTTCAAGAAGAGAGTGCATAATTAATACATGGATGGGAAAGCCATTTTTCAGTCATTTATGGTGTTGTTAAAAATGCTGCACACATGCATAAATTGCTTAAATCACAAGAAGCAAGTAAAAACATTCCCAAAATAATGATGGAGTTTACCAAAGAGCAACATGTTGCTGCATCCTGTGCAGCCATAATAACCACCAGAGTAACACATCTGTCTTCATACTGCATGCTGAGTTTGTTTAACAAAGCATGACCAAATGCTACAAAATCATAGCAGCCTTTCATTAAACATATTTGATATTTTTCATATTTTTTCTCAGTTTTTCTGACTGCAATATTCCTATGATTTCATGTTCATGGCTATTGGAAAAAATTCGAACCACAAATATACAAAATATAAATGCAAAACTAAATTTGAAAATAGTTTTAGACATTATAGATTTACATTTTTGTCACTTTCATCCAAACTGTAACTGCACTGAAGTGCAAATCTCTGCTCTAATGGGATTCCATTCAAATTTGAAGGCATGTTTAGCCTATGATTAACTACAGAGATCCTAGGGGATCAAACTAAGTGATTTCTTATTTCAGGTTCAGTGTCACTTTATTTGTAGCACTAACAAGTAAATGCAGCATGCCAAAGTAGCAGACTTCAGTGGTAGCTGAGACACATAATATAGGCTATGTCACGATCCTGGGCCAATGGCCTGGTGTCTTGTGTTCTTTTTGGTTATGTTATCTCTGATTAGGTTTAGTTGTCTTTCGTGTAGGTCTTCAGTTTGTTATGGTTTTGATTTTAGTCTGGATTTTGCATCCTGCTGTCTTCTCGCATCTTGGTGTTTCAGTGTCTGTTAGTTCCTGGTCTCTTGTCTATTCTATTCCTCATGTCATGTTTAGTCTGAGTTAGTGTCTGGTTTGTTTACTTCCTGTTTTAGTTTGACAGTCCTGTGTTCCCTGTGTGTTTAAGTTTTCCTTCCTGTGTTTTCATTAGTATGATTTTGTCCCCCTGTTCTCCCCAGCTGTTTCCTGTTATCCCTTGTATTTTTCTGTGTATATATTGTCTGCATTTCTCTCTGTTGTGTCCTCCATCATGGAGGTGTGGTTTTGTTCTTGGGTTCCTGTTAGTTTAAGTTGGTTACAATGCCATTCCTGTGCATCACATTTTATGTTTATCAACAATAAAGCCACCATTTAAGTTCAGTTTTGCCTCTGGAGTTCTGCACCCTGTTCCACACCGCTCACACATGACAGGCTGCTTGTCAAATATCCAAGAATATTCATACCTTTTTTAAAATCAAGCTTTGTTAAATACCAAAAAAAAAGACATCTCCCAAGCCTGTTTTGCTGTTGTTGTTTCCCCAATGTCTCAGATAGTGTGATGCAGGTGAAAATGTGCGGGCTAAATGCATACATGACTTTAATCCAGACTGTAACTGTCCAGGAGACTGGCTATATAGTAAACATACTGTGTTAACTAAACATAAAAAAGTGTAAAAGTCTTGAACTCCCTTTTTTATATTAATTTTTCAAAATAATTTCTGTTCAACGTCTACACAACTCATTAAGACCTTTCACATTTGGGTGAAAGTCAGTGGCCAAACTCTGTTCTACTAATGTTGGTCTGTGGCTCCATCTACAGGTTTCTGGAAGATGGTGCAACGTGATGTCATCATTTTTTCATTTTGGTTTCGTTTTGGTCTGTTCTTCTTTTGCTGCTTTTGAACATTAACCAAACAGCCCTTTTAGATGAGAGGACAAATAAACAGAACAAATATGCTTTAACACAAAGAGTTATGCATCATAAATACCAAAATCACTAAGAAGCTGCGTGCTTGCCTTGGACCGGCATGTTACATTTGGCTGTATGATGTCTTTTTCAAAGGATAACTGATCTAAAATATGACTTTTCAAAATACACATGGTTGTTATGTCTGCAGAAGGCTAAGGTTAAAAGAACTTACCAGGCATGTTTGCAGAAGATCCGAGAACAGCAGAGCTCGACGGCCGTTGTGTGTCTCTGCAGATGACCTGAGCTTACTTTCACTTGCTGTTAGAAACAATGTCGCTGCCAGGGTGGGGGGAGATGGGGTTTCCGTTTGAGTGAAAATAAAAATACAGTTGAATGTTTGTTCTCAGTAACTGTATTCTGCGTTTACACAGAATAATTTAAACAGATGTAAGAGTGAGACTTGATTGTGAGACCTTCTGTTTTCTTGCTTAGCGTTGGTGGTGTTGGTAAACCCTACAACTTTCAGAGGTGTAGTTACTTTTAACTTGCTTTCAAAAAGCAAAGGGTTTTGACAAGTGAAAGTCAACAATATTTTGTGGGCCACACAATAAAAATGCAGACATCAACACTTTACTGTGTTTGTAACTGCTTATTTCAGAGTGGTAGTTTTGTCTTTCTGTGACTCATTTATACTTTTTAGCTGCTGAAGAGGTGGAATTTCTGTCTGTGTCCATGTTAGGAAGGTTTATCCTGCTATGAAGACGAGAACAGAAATTAGAGATGAATGCTCTATTATTCTTTTCATGAACTTTTCATGAACTGCTATATACTGATGTACGATATACTGCATGATACTGATAGTATAGGATGACATGAAGTTCCTGAAGCTTCTTTAAGTGCACCAAATGCTAGTGTTTAGGGTGGCTAATTCTGGAGATTACAGTAAAATTATTAATGGTTCTACAAAAAAAAAAAACTTGACCAACTGTCTGATCTCGGCTTCTGTGCAGTTCTACCATTTACTTGTATTTCGCTCAGCCCTGCTTTCTCTACCAGATTGCTATAACTGCTTCCTTTGTTTGCTTGAAACGTGCTTCCTGTTTTTTTCAAGTAGCTGCTCCACCTGAACCTGCTGTTCATCCTTTGAAGTTTCTTTCAAGATTTTATTTTAAGGACATCGATGGAGCTGCAACACTTATTCACCAAAACACTAATAAATTTGATCTGGTGGACAGAAGCTTCAGCTGTCTGACCTTTAGGGAGATAATGAGCGGAAATAACTGCTGCAAGTTTCCTTTAACACTGACTTATGGCAGAAACTAACAGTGTAAACAACATTAACAAATTTCACCAATTAAAAAAAAAAAGAAGTCCCACAGCAGTGCATTTCAGAGAGATAGTTTTGCCCACACTTGGTTTTTACCAAAAATCTCCTCTCTGAATCTCTGAGTCTTAATTTTTTTTTATATAAGCACTGGTATACCATTCAAAGGTAAACATTCATGTTCACTGTGGCAATTGTTTCAAGGGTCAAATCTCAGAATGACTTATCATTCTGAGATTTGACCCTTGAAACACTTTAAGAAGTGTACTCTTTATTTGCATTAAAAGTCCCTTTTAAAGAGTAACTGAGGACGTTCTTCCTCTACACCTTGTCAGTTAAGAGGAAATAAGTACAGAATGAAAGTTTCTTGGCTCTAAGAAAACTTCCTGTTGTCTTTGATAGCTCATCTCACTCATTTATACAGTTTCCTTTCCAAGTGAGTGACACAGCCTGTCTGAGATTCTGATATATTTGTAAAACCTTTATTTGTTTGACTAAACATTCCCTCACAATATTTCCATTATTCAAAACATTTCAATACCTATATGAAGATAAAACCTTATTGATAGAAGATGAAAAA
This sequence comes from Pterophyllum scalare, assembly GCA_024447675.2. Classification (NCBI taxonomy): domain Eukaryota; kingdom Metazoa; phylum Chordata; class Actinopteri; order Cichliformes; family Cichlidae; genus Pterophyllum; species Pterophyllum scalare. The sequence goes on from JAMQGT020010478.1 coordinate 38,547, forward strand.
AAAAGATGATAAACAATCTTTCAGTTATGACGTGATGCAATGCAAGTGCCCAATTTTGCCACTCCCTTGTGCTCCAGTGTGCTGACTTGATTAGATTTTATAGAAATATTTTTTGGCCACACCATTATGTCAAATCCCACACTTTGATAGCTGTTAGAGTTGTGTTGCACACATAGTTTCACATTCAAGGTTAAATACTGTAAGGCAGAAATCTGATCACATTCAAATACATATTCACAGGCGTTGAAATTTGGATCCTCGTTGTATCAACAGCTCATCTAATTTCTGCATTTTAAAATGAAGAAACAAAAAGAAAAAGTTTTGTCTTCTTTTGGTTTTTTTCAGCATTAGCTACACTGCTCTGCAGAGCCACTCGTCACTGTGCCTCCCTTCTTCTCAGCCGCTGACAAACACTAATCTGGCGCTGTAGGCTAGGTCAGCAACGTAAAGCAGGAAATTGAGGGCAGTGAGCACAGCTGCAGCGATTGTTTTTGAGTCACTGTTTCTACTGTATTGCTTGTCAAACTGGAACACGGGCCAGATGATGGTGGCGGTCAAATACATGATCACCGCCAGGAGCCCGTATGCTGACAGGAACTTGGAGAACGGGATGGGGAGACAGCCGGTCCACTCTCCCACACACAGCACCACAACAGCCATGGAGAGGATGAAGCAGATGCAGTACACTGCCATGCACCACTTCAGTGCTGCATGGTGGCCATATGTCACGGGGTTGCTGATGAGGATGAAGATAATACAAGCCAAAAAGGTCTGGCACACTTTCAATAAGCCCGGAGCTGTAGCCATGTAACCTGCCACCTCTCCTGGCCTTGCTTTAGACAGGCTCACCTCCACCATGTAGGCAACTGCTGCCAGGCAGGAAAAGACTGTGGAGACGATGCGATGGTCACGAGTCTCACCGGAGGGTTGCTGGTACTTGAGGAAGAAGACTGGGAAGATGATGGATGCAGAAAGGCAGAGGAGGGCAGCGTAGCAGGCAACGGTGATGGGGAAGTTGGACCAGGACACTGGCACCCGGGCCTGGAGGCCAAGCATCTCTACCAGCAGGACCAGCAGAGTGCAGGCGAAGCTGAACGCCCAACAGAAGATGCACCAGTCGGCCATGCTTCCGGAGTACTGTAAGTTTCCATGTGCTGCGACGGCGCTGAATGCCACGCAGGTGAACAACAGGGCAGCTACACGTGCCCAGAGCAACTGGGAAGTAGGGACCAAAATTAATGGCATGATGGGACGTTAGAGTCCGTGAGGAGGTGAAAGTGACTTTAACAGTCCTGCAAGATTTATGATGAGTCTTGTACTAAATGTCAGATCCTGCTTGTCCTGTAATCGGTGGACATTTGTCTCATATTCTGCAGAAAGAAAATCAAGACAATCAGAATAAAATTAAGCAAATTATGTTCAAATGCAACTGAGGTACAGTACATCTGTGAAATACTTAATTTTGACATTTTAATAGCTGAATTTTCCAAAAATCTAACCTTTAACCTCAGTCTTATTTCCTGTTAAAATCATATGCTGTACATGTGCTATACTTATTTTGTTGATAGCCAAATGCATAAGGGATGTGCAACATCAAACTTACTGATGTAATAATTAAAAAGTTGCTGAGCAGTGACAAACATGCCTGGCCTCTAATTCAAATTGCGTAAAGCCAAAGGCATTTGTGAGGTTTGGTGTTCACGCTGTGGCCTGCATACACAGGAAGCTGAGGCCTGCCTGCTCGAGCTTCAAGGAATTGGAAAGTCCCTCAGAGTAAACCAAAGTAGGAGTAGTGATCTCAGACTCCAGAGACTTTGATGCTGGTCTGTCGTCCAAAGTGTGGCAGTTTTAGTGGATATGGTTATATTTATAAAGTATATTTCCTAAAACAATCTAGGGGGGAAAAAAAACTTCAGCATTTGTGTGTTCCACCTTCTATGAGCAGGTAGATGTTGCGGTTTTTAATTTAAGCAGGTATATCAACAGACAAAAAGACTGATTAAAAAAAAAGAATCAAATACAACATAAACAGACATGCTGAGCATTGTTCTGCAGTTTGAGGAGAGCTCTAATGAGACAGCTATTATGAATTAAAAACAGTAAAATCTCATACTTGTCTGATTATGAGTAATGACAGATCACAGAGTCTTATTGATGATCTGAAGACAGTTACTAGAAAGAAGCAGATCTCTCACAGGGAAGCACACATAATAAAGTTTAAATACGTTTCCTATTCTATACAAAACAAAGCTTTATGATATAAGATCTTAATTTTAATATGCCAATTGCTCCGAATCCTACAAATTCTGCATTTTAGCCAAATCCCTCCAATGCATAGTATTCATAAGACTGATAGAAAATGTAGAAATCTACGCAAGATCAGTGCATTCAATTTCCCTTTCAGTAACCATTAACTCGGATTTCACATATCCTGTTGCGCATAATGTAACGCATAACAGGAAGAAACTCTGAAAAACATGAATTGATACATATCTTTAAGCTTCTGTTGAAATATGTCCGTTCAAACACACTGTATGCTGATCAAAGCTGAGAGATGCCCGTTAATATTTCAGCCTCAGCGTGGTATTGAAAAAGAAAAAGAAAAATGCGGTTGTGCGGTGTAGGTTATGCGACCTCTGCTGCTGCTGACAGGAAACCAGGTTTGGTTTAACCTTTTGGTGCGCATACCATGCATGCCTTGGTCCTTAACGCAAATAAGTCGAGCGAGTAGCAGCTCTAAAAAGCTTAAAAGTTAAAGGGGAACAATGGGGGCAACGAAAGTTTCTCATAAATATCAGGCTGCGTTAAATCAAATTGGCTACACGCTGCACGAAGAGGGTTTAGAAAGGCAGACACCAAACCAGACGAGGGATCTTTACTTCTAAAAGCACATTCTGCATAACAGACGCGTTTAACTGAGTAATTAAGAGGTTTTCCATGCCGGATAGCGGACATACCACACCCCAGTGCTGTGCCGCTGTAATCAGCCCTATTCTAAGAATAGACCACGATCAACACTGGCTGCTAAGCTTTACATAAAATCTATCGGAGTAAAATCTTACCGACTTCTAGGCCAGGGGGGTTTCTTTCATATTAATGTTTAATCTTAAAGTTCCACTGCGCATCCCCTCAGTCATCCACCGATATCTCTGTGAAGCCTGAGTCCCACGCCCACGACTGGCCATATTTGGTAGTGTTAAACCTCTCCCAGCCAAGTAAGGCCGTCATAGTTCCTTCTATCAGAGATGGCTCATACCTTACTTTAAAAAAAAAATGGGGGAAGGAAAAAAAGTTCATGTTCCTGTTACACTACACAAGCAATGAAGGCTTTTTTAAGGCAGCTTTGTAATTTTTGTTTTATTTTTGTTTGTTTTTTTGATGATGTAACAGCATATGCTTACCCAAGTTGGAAAAAGAGGAACTGGGAGAGTAGGAGAGTCGAGGCTAACTACTGAAATTTTTTCCTTAAGCAATTTTCTAGGCTAAACGCCTTCATGATATTAGAGCTATAGCGCTGATGCGTGATGCATGATCGGGTGTGGAAGCTTGTTTCCGCCACAGAGATAAGAAGCCTAACTCGAAATTTTGCAAGCTTTCTGACAGACTGGAAGCAGCAGGTGAGTACCCGGAAAATCAGCACTGGCGCCCCCCAGGGATGTGTCCCCTTCTGTCCACTCTTCTTCCTCTGTACAAGTGACTCATAAGATACAAAAAACACACACAAATAACCCCACAACATGTTAACCTTTAATCGGACTCATGGAGGACGATGATGAGTCTGCGTGCAGACGTGGGGTTCAATATCTGGCCCGGTAGTGGAGTCAGATCAACCTAAAGATGAATAAGCTCAACTGTGGAGATAACAGCTGGACTTCAGGAGGAGCCCCTCAGCATTCCCCCCACTAACCTTATTCAGCAGCACCGCTGTGGAATCCTTCAGCTTTCTGGGACTGGCAATCTCCCAGTCTCTGAAGTGGGCATCCACTTGTTTAAATCCAGAATCAGGAAAAGGGCAGGCAACATCACTGCAGCCCTGTCACACCCTGGACACAACCTGTTCCAACGAGTCTCCTCTGGTGGGCGCTACAGAGCACTATAAACAAGCAACATCGCGCAGTGTCTGTCCACAGGTTATCACTGATGACGTTTAAGATTACTCACATGGTGTCTGTACTAACACACCTTCCATACCTGCTGCTGAACTAAAGTGTGCTGTATATATTTATTTGTTGTACATACAATGCCGTCAAGTTCCCATCTACATATTAACCAGTTATCCCTTATTTATTCCAGCATGTTTGCACTCTGCCCATAAATGTGCCATCAATGTTTGTGGTGTGTTGCTATTGTTTGTATTGTCTGTTTGCCTATTCTGTTTGTTTTTGTTGTTGTTGTTGGGGGGGGGGGTCATTTTAATCAGGTGGAGTGCAGCTTAAAACAACACAAAGTAATGGGTACTATACCAAACCCAGTATAACTCAAAAGCAAGCCATTTATTTAAAATAAAAATGAGCACAGGGCACAGGCAACAAAAACTAAAAACAGAGCTAAACCTACAGTCCGGCTACACGTTTCAGCCTAGAGCATTTGTGTAAGACTGAAACGTACACTACTGCAATGACCCTACAGCAAACAGTTTTTTTTTTCACCAAGGGTATCCCACTGGAAGTCACCTTGTACTGCGTCCAGCTCTTCCACCTCTGACCACAGTTGCATAACCACAACTCCATGGCTCATTCCGGGTTCCCTTGACACCAAAGTCCATTGTTGCTTTCTCCCATGTCCACCTGTGTCTGCTCTGTTATGTCTCCTCTGCTCAGTTTTTCTCGGTTACATCCTGCTCCGCTCCATTCCCTCACTGTTCTTTTCTTTTCTTTTCTTTTCTTTTCTTTTCTTTTCTTTTCTTTTCTTTTCTTTTCTTTTCTTTTCTTTTCTTTTCTGGTGTGTCTTCCATCCTTTATAATAAAGGTGACAGCAGGCGTTGTTCACGCCCTTAATTGTGTGGCAGGAAGTAAGGATCCCACAAAAATAAAAGCATGCAACACTTTACACTTGGCACAATGCACTTGGCCGTGGAAACCCATTCTATGAAGCTCTTTACATGCTGTTCTTGAGATAATCTGAAGGCCGCCTGCTTGGTTTTATACATGTGGCCATGGAAGTGACTGGAACAGAATTTGGATGGGTGAGTGAATACTTTTGGCAATGTAGTATAACAGGTTATCATACTTGCAGTGCGCAGCCCCATCCAAACCATGGCGCTGTTTATGCCGTGTATCCTAGAAGGATATGGTGGTGGATCCGCAGCAGGTCAAGACAGCAAGATACCAGCACAACATACAGCTTTATGTTAAGGACTGTCACTGGAAAGGAGATAGATATATGCCACGACGATTCCTATTTAGATCCAGATTCTTGTGGCAGATTACAGGAGAGGAGCAAACCCTGCTGTACCGCTGTGGTTCTGGAAGGAAGACCTGAGGTGGAGCTCTTACTGAAATCGCATTGCCTTCTGGTTAATAAGCTAATATGACACTCTCTGTGTGAATTTGCACGCAAAAACAGGACTTTTGGATTTATCGAGCCGGGCGCTTGGATGGACTCCCGCTTTCTTTCCCATTGTGACATCCGCCTCCTCGCATGCAGCTAAAGTCATGCTGGCCTTTCGTCTCGCAGACGTAGCCGGTTAGCAGACTACCCCGGAGGCTCGGCAGGTGAAAGCCGCGCACGCAGCGCTTAGGGTCGGCGTGAGATCTAACGCCATGCCGCTGGTTGAAAGAGGCCGATTCGTCGAGCTAACTTCACCGAGCTAACGCTAGCTGGAATTAGCAGGCCGCTTTAGGTAGTTGTTATTATTTCCCAGTCAGCTAATTACAAAAGCTACAGGTGAAAAACGTGGAGCACCTTTCGCTTTCTTTTTATACTGTGCATACTTTATTATAAGCCCTAATGCAGGGTTAGCCAGTGGCCAGTAATCTGCTAATTGGCTAGCTCTTTAGTTAAGACTGTAGCGTTAATGCAAAGCCATTTGTAGCGTCTGGTTTTGCTGTTGTTTACACTGTTAAAAACAATTACTTTCTGTATCTTACAGCTAGCTTGGAGGAGTGATCATGTGGCTTGTAAATGTACTTTTACGTAACTAATGCACGCTGTTTTGTGTATTAAGAAATTTGCACTAGATTGCCACATACACATCAGTACAGATCATATCATCTTCACTTAGTGGGGACTTTTTAATCATTTCTAGTGAAAGCAAACGAAATATCAACGCTAGTCTGAATGGGATCATTTAGGCTGGCACCTCTGCTGAAGCCTCCACATGTAAACAAGTCTGAGTCAAGTGAGTGTCAGATTTGCATTGGTACTTTTGTAAATTGCACTTAATCATTAAATAAGCAGTTAATCCTGTGCTATTATCTGGAACACTATTTATGTGTGTTTAAGCAGTTACCTTAAGTCTGACACAGACACTAAAAAGCATGGGATGTTGTTGACCTCCTGGCGCATATCGAGAACATAACAGCCCATCCATTCATTCATGATTGATGACCTGCGTGGAAGTAGGTTGTCCTTTATCCATTTTCCACTACAGCTAAACCTCTGCACAAAGCCATTAACAGTCTGTATTTATTTCTAACCACTAATGTAAACGAGTGGAAAATGAATCCTGGGGAGATTTGAGTGTTATAGTTTTAGCAGCACTTTCCTATAAATCCTGTCAAGCCTAAAACTGAGAGCCACTGGTGTGGAACATGAAGAACACTGTGTCTGATCTGAACCTGCAGCCGAGTAGTCTGAAGATCTGATCAAAGAGCCACAGAAAGGTGCCACTGTGCAGACAAGAAAGTTGAAGAGGAAAGAGATCATGATGGTGATAACAAAAGCAGCCCAGTGACAGTTTTGAATCCTACACCAGGAAGCAGACGAGTGTTTAAAAAAGGCTGCAGTCATGAGTCGCCGCCGAACCCACCTCCACGCTGGACAGGTAGGAACCGGTCACATCCGCAACACCCAGACTGTTTATGTGGTTAAAAATGCTCAAAAAATGTAGACATTCCCAGATTCTGGCAGTGTCTTTATCTGACTGATTTTCAGTGTGGGCAGTGGAAGAACAGCTCAGACAGCTTGTTAACTTCAGGAATAACGTGGAAGATTGCACAATTATGCATATTTATATGATTCAATCTGCATTTTTGGGGGGCTCTCTACGGCCTGCTGCTGCCAAAAAAACTTGATGTAGTGTTGTTCCTTTTGTTTGTTAGTGCTGTTCATCACCACTTTCACTACATAGCCCTGCACCGTGTTTTTGTGCTCGCCTGTGCGTTGCAGCTTTGTCTTTATCATGTTTTTCTGTTTCTCCTGCTGTCAACTGTTTTCCCTTGTGCACGTGTCCGCTACCTCCCACTGCTGTGTCTCTGTGTGTGTCATGTGACAGCAGGGCAGCTCATAAGAAAAACAACCAACTGTTCAGGTAGGCAGCCCTATGATTGCAGATGTCAGGGTTTGGGGTTTAGTGAAGCCTACAGATTGTGCAGCTGTGGCAGCAGATTTCTCAGTGGTTGGCTGCTCTGTTATTTCACAGTGCTTTGGAGGGGTTAAGAACTCAAGATACAAGAATAAAATGCAAAAAAACCCCACGTTATATAAGCATAACATGTGTCATAACTTACTGGAAGCAATACGTAACTGAACGAATAAATATGCAAAGC
>JAMQGT020010479.1:0-79877 GCA_024447675.2 Pterophyllum scalare
TATGCTGTGCTGATCTACTTGGTTCATTTCCCGTATTGCTTCTTAAAGTTAACTTTATTTATATGGCGCTCTTTCAGTCATACATTCATCTATTCAATCTACATCATAGGTACTGGAAACTCTTCAGAAACTGTAACCTGACATGCACTTCCCTAGAATTGTACCTTGGTGCTTTTACATATCAGCTGTAGTAGTACAAGATGAAGACAATGGTAAGCAGTAAAGTCCAAATTAGAAAACTAGAGAAATTTTAGAGCTTAACTTTCATTGTCACTTGCTGTTTCGTTGGGTTTAGGTAGTTAAAACTGTTACTACTTGCGTTTATGAAAAGTTTGTGGTTTGGGTTAAAATATATTTTCAACTGACAGCACACTGAAAATGTACCCTTACCTAGCTAACTAGCTGCAAAATGGCGGTGTCTGATGTCTTGGAAATAGGAAAGGGCTGAAACTAAACATTAAACCCTGTCCATCCTTCAATCTGTAATCCAGTTCCGCAACTGTTGAAATAGATTTTACTTCAAAATTGGCAGGTGCGTGGCTAGGGACCAGAGTAAGCACAGGCTGGAAGGCTTATCTTGATACTGATACTAAACCTGCCTGTGCCAAAGGGAACTGCCCTGGCGACATGCCTGTGACAGTGGGCACTGTCCTGCCTATGTACAATAATATACTGTGTGAGAAGAGCTGTCTTTTCGGTGGCTACCGCTTTGTGGAACAAAGCTTTTCAAATACATCATACAGAGCCGTGACCTCAATAGAGAAATTTGCAAGCCTTCCTCCTCCGCTAAGCGCTCCGTCTTCTCAGGTGCTTGAATCCCTTTAGTTTTACTCCAGAGGGGATTTGAACAGCATGAATATGGATATGATGATGATGAACCCGATGATGAAGGTAGTTTGGTCTTCCTTCAGATAAGTGCTAATCGCATTTGGAGACCGTAGCAGCACAGCTAGGTGCAAACTTGGCCAGCAGCATTATCCGGATGGGGAGTGCAGTGTATAAGTGAAGGTGCTTTTGTATATGTATGTGTGCTGATGTGAATCACTTAGTGAAAGCCTTGAAACATTCACCCTGAAAGGAAGCATATCTTTGTGGGGGTGGTGGGGTGGAGGATGTTATCTGAGCACACATAATCCCAAAGTATTGATGCTTTGGCTCCTCCCTCTTCGCTCCTTTCTTCCTCTCCTCTCTTCCTTCTTTTCTTCTTCCTCCTCCTACTCATCCTCCTCCCTTCAACCCAGAGTTTTTTGATTTCACTGAATATTACTTGGTGCTAACGAGGCAGCTGGATGAGGGGTTATAATTAGCCCAGATATCCTTATTCATATTCAAATTTTCACATCTAATCTCACTGAGGATTTCTAACAAGACTTGCCCATTTCTGTCATAGGATTTGATAGGTCACATTCCAGATGCAGAGTAAACCACATCCAAATCAGTACACTTATTTCAAGACTGTCCTACCGTTAAAAAAAAAAAAGCACAAAGAAAAAAAGCACACATCAAGGTCATTTGTGCAAGTGGCTTAAGTGGCACAGAGTTACACTTCTCAATGACAACACCCTTTACTAAGCATAGCAATTATAATGATGACAAAGGAGGAAATGAGGTGACATAGTTACTCTACACAGCAGAGACTTGGGTAGATAGATGGGCTGAGAAAACATTTAGCTTGGCAGAGAGCAGTTGGTTTTGATTTTTTAAGTTTTGATTTATTTATTTTTAACCACTTTTTACCATTTAATAAACACTTGTGTGCAAGACATTCTTGAATGGTTCCCCATAAATGTTTCAGAAAATACCAAAAATAAAACATCAGCAATTACTTTGACCATATGTAACCAGGCAGTTAAAACCTATAAATTAATTTCATAATACAGTTTTCCATCTGGCTAATTAAGTTTTTCTCTTGGGATTGTAGCATGCCAGTTCTTTGTCAGTTTCTTTTGAATGTGACATTTGTTGTTAATTTCTGGTTGTAAGGTACATTGCAAATGTGTTGGTAGAGGTTCACCAAATATCACAAGCTTTTGTCACAAGGTGGCAGCATGGTAAAGAGCAGCGGTTACCGCTTCAAAATTTTTGCCAAATGCATCTTGGTCTATGTCTGGCGTCATGTTTGTTTTATGTTGGGGTTGTGTTTGGTCTGCACCAAATGCATGGAGGACAATGATGCGAAACTGCTTTGTAAAGTACTTGTATGATCTGCCAAGTAGGCTAGAGGCCTCCATGTCCTCGCGCCTGTAGCAAGATGAAGACTGATTTAGACTTCTACGCTGAGTCTATGCAGAGCTCTACATAAGTGGCCGATGTCGCTGCTGGGATTTACAGACGTAGACAAAATTGTTGGTACCCTTCCGTTAAAGAAAGAAAACCCCACAATGGTCACTGAAAGAACTTGAAACTGCCAAAAGTAATAATAAATAAAAATTTACTAAAAAAAATTATTTAGACGTTTCTTCTTAATTGTGGTTCAATAGAATAATTTTAAAAAACAAACTAATGAAACTGGCCTGGACAAAAATGTGGCTGTACTCCCAGAAAAGACTAAAAATAAATTGACCATAGGGACATGTTAAACTAAGGTGTGTCCTCTAATTAGCATCACAGGTGTCTTCTAACTTGTAATCAGTCAGTCTGCTGTGAAAAGTAGCCACTGTGCTGTTTGGTATCATGGAGTCTACCACACTGAACGTGGACTACAGAAAGCTAAGGAGAGCGCTGTCTCAGGAGATGAGTGAGATAATTATCAACAACCATGTTAAAGGTAAAGGTTATAAAACCATCTCCAAGCAGCTTGATAATCCTCTGACTACAGTTGCACATATTATTCAGAAGTTTAAGGTCCACAGGACTATAACCAACCTCCCTGGACATTGCTGCAACAGGAAAATTGATGACACATTGAAGGGATGGATAATACGAATGTAACCAAAGAGTACAGAACAACTTCCAGAGAGATTAGAGGTGAACTCCAAGGTCAAGTTACAACAATCTCAGACCAGAGCATCTGTCACTGTTTGAGCCAAAGTGGACTTAATGGAAGATAACTAAGGAGGACACCAGTGTTGAAAGCAAATCATAAAAAAGCAATACTGGAATTTACTGGAATTGGAAAATGCATATTGACAAGCCACAAAGCTTTTGGGAGAATGTCCACTGGACAGATGAGACAAAACTAGAGCTTTTTGGCAAGTCACATCAGCTCTGTGCTCACAGGCACAAAAATGAAGCATATAAGGAAAAGAACACTGTACCTACTGTGAAACATGGAGGAGGCTTGATTATGTTCTGGGGTTGATTTGCTGCAACTGGCACAGGGTGTCTTGAATCTGTGTAAGGTACAATGAAATCTCAAGACTATCAAGGCATTCTGGAGCAAAATGAGACACCCACTGTCAGAAAGCTTTGTCTCAGTCACAGATCATGAGTCCTTCAACAGGATAATTACCCAAAACACAGCTAAAACACCCAAGGCGAAGAACAAAAGATTGGACTATTCTGAAGTGGCCTTCAATGAGCCCCAATCTAAATCCAATCGAGCATCCCTGGAAGGTGCTGAAATACGCAGTCTGGAGAAGGAACCCTTCAAACTCGAGACAGCAGGAGTTTGCTCATAGGTAGTGGGATAAAATACCTGTCAACAAGTGCAGAAGTCTCATTAAGAGTTGCAGAAATCACTTGATTGTAGTGAGTGCCTCAAAAGGTTGTGTAACAACCAAAGTTAAGGGTACCATCATTTTTGCCCTGGCCATTTTCATTAATTTGTTTAAAATAATTCTATTGAACCACAATTCAAAAGCAATGCCTGATTGTCATTAGGTAATTTTGAGTACTTTTTATTTATTATTACTTTTGTCAGTTTAAAGTCCTTTCAGTAATCGTTGTGGGTTTTTCCTTTCTTTAATAGAAGGCTATCAACAATTTTGTCCACATCTGCTTGTGCCAGGTGCATTGTGTTGTGGTTGTGTCCTGGTGTTTTGCATGCAGTGCCATCCCATTAAAAACAAACAAACAAACAAACAAAAAAAAATGGCGGGACTTTTTTCCCTCCTGGGTCCTCACTCTTTGTTGTTCTCATTTGTGTTTTTTCCGCTTCTCTGTTCATCTTCTCACGTCCATTCTGATAGTTTCAGCAATCTCTCTCCAGGAATTTGCTGGCATTTGTGATTCTATGCTTATTATTCCTTATACTAAGACAAAGATTGTTATTCTCTGATAAATTAAAAAACTCTAGTAAAAAAGTAGCCAGAAATGCACGTGAGGAATCGACGGAACCAAACAGGCCAATCACAATCGTTGCGGGTTACGTCAAACTGACACATTGTAACATTTCTCGGGAGATGCACGTCAGGTTACGGCGTAGGGTTAAGAGGAGTTTCGGGTTACGAAACAGCTTATGGTGTAGATTTCCCACTGAAGCATAAATCACCAGTAATTGTGTAGTCTCCAGAGTGTCCAAAAATTAAGTTAGCAAGACTACTGTGAATTCTACGTACCTGTAGGCATTTAATTATTATTTGGCAGTTTTGGCTTGGCAGTCATTTGTTCCTCTGTTTGTCTCAGTGTGTAGCCAGACCAACTGCTGTATTTTTGGCTTTTTTTTTTTTTTTTGCATATATATTTTTTGTCTTTTAGTCTTTGGATCTTTGTGTGCTATTAAAGCACTGAAAGAACCCCTGTTATTGTGTCCTGTGTGGCAACTAATTTCCCGTGTTACACATATAAGCAAACATTTCCAAATTATGATTAGGATGCAGAGTGAATATTGCCCTACTCACCTCAGGGTGTGTGGTGCATCCATGGTGTGTGGCCTACATGCTCGCTCAAGCATAAGCCGATGGAGCGTCTGTCGCCCTGGCATGACCGCTGAGTTTGTCATTTATCTCAGATGGGTTCTTATAATGTGTTCGAAGAAAAATGTTTTTGGACTGGTGATCATGCAGTAGCTGTGTATTAAATGCAGTTGTGTTGACTATTCTATCACGCATTAGATACAGAGCCTAAGCAGCAGAAGCCACTGGCCTAAATCACACCATAGACATTGTATTTATGTGGCATGCTCAGTAAATGTTGAGATAATAAAGCTTCCCAGTCCAATTGTTTTATAAGTATTTTTTTAAACTATATTGTGAAACAACATAGTCAGACGCCACATTGTGCCATGGCTGATGCAAGTTTAAATCCCATTTGACCACAGATTGACAGCAACGACATTTTATGGTCCGGAGGCATTCATTCTGAGTGCTTTGTCTCAAGCTTGACCTATCACCGTGTCCTTCCCCATGAAGTGACTGAACATTGTTCTTGATCTTTTATGTCATCTGTGGGTTTTGACTTTACATGTTCTTCTTTATGTCAATTTTCAAAGTGTCCATCACCCAGGTTAGTAAAGATAAAAGCAGGAAATAATTGGTGTGGGCTTAACATTGATGGGTATAACAGGGCACACAACTTTTGTTGCTAAGCTTCTAAAACCATGAATGTACTTTTAAGCTAGGTAGTCAGTGATTATGCTTTTTTTTCTTTTCTTTTTTTTAAAAGGTAATTCACAGGATGAGATTTAACACAACCACTTCAAATAACTAGTGAAATGTTTGGCACAATTAAATCTCTGATCTACCAGTAAGTAACAGTCCTTGAACAATATTCTATTATTGCAGACGATATAAAGAGTCTCGAGACAACTGTTGTTGTGAACTAGTGTGATATAAATAAAACTGAATACTGGTGTTGAATAAGGCAAGTAGTCTGCTTGCTGTGGAATATTAGGAATAGGAAAAAAAAGTGCCCATCTCTTTTACAGCTTTTCTATTTCTCACTGTCCTATTTAATCCAAATGTTTTGACCTTCTAGCAGTTCATCTGTGATTCATATTCAAGGCTTCCTGATTACAAATTCAGTCGACTCGTCATACCCCCTGTACACGAATCACTGGATAATTGGGCACTGCCAATTATTTTGATGTATCCATGTGATGAGAAAGCGGGTGATTCTGCCTTTGTCCCTTCTGCAAAACAGTACAAATCAATATCCATACAAATCGGCTCATAACAAAAATATTGTGTGTATTCCTGCAGGAAAATGTGATTTAAACCGCAAAGGGTAGGGTTTGTGTATAATGGAAGAGGCAGTGGAAGGTTCAGAAACTTGTACATGTTCAGAGCTAAAGCATTAAATGGGAATGAAATTAATATTTTCAGATAACACAACGATGCCTATTTTTGTTGAAGTGCAATGACAAGTCAATTTTTTTTTCTATCATTTTAAAAGGTTTGCAGATATATGCAAAAAGTACAAACCCATAACAATGCAATTAGCTATAGAGATGGGGGATGTCAAGCCTTCACTCAGCATTAGAGGGTAAACTTCATCTTTTCAAGAAGCCACTGTGCCAGTGCAAAATCTCATATTCCTCATATTGTAGTTACTAAAAATACTTTTATAACTGCAAATGTCTGTCATTATGTTAGGCAGGCCAAATGTAAATGGGAATCGCAAAATGCACATTCACATGGAGCTCTGTGCATTGATGCAAACTTGCTACTGCACGTAAAAGCATGATTTTAGGGGTGTACTGGTACAAAATTCCATGGTTCTGTGAATTTCGGTTTGGTTTATTTGCATATATGAAACAGTTATGTCTAAATCAAATGATTTATGTGACTAAAAAAAACAAATTACTTAGAACGTCTTTATTCCTTGCAAACAATAACTAAAATGACTTTCAAGGAACATATAAGCTACATTTGACTAGAAAACAAATGGAAATTAAGTGAAAAAATTACTTGATCAGTGTGTACTACAAATCATCTGAGAGGTCTGTTATTTTTTCACTACTAAAACACAATGCAACACAACATTCCTCAGAAAATAAAGCTGACAAATTAATTGACAAATTAAAAAATTAATCAGTATCTTATATCAACTGACAGGTGTATCTTCATATCACATTGCTATCACCTCATGCTCATTTATTCCTAATATTATTGCAATTACTGATTTTCAGCAGATCAGATCTGCAACCCTCCTGGAGCTGGCTAATCAACAGCTGCTGGTTATAAGCTAACATTATGCCAGCTAATGTTAGGCTAGAAAAAACACATTTTCCCTCTGTTAAACAATTTGACTACATTCTCACATCATATGAGAGTTCATTTGCTTATTATCTGAGTTGCCCACAGCATTAGATCCACCTCGCAGAAACTTTCAGCAACGCGGGCTAACAGCAGGCAAATCAGCAGCGCTTCTGAAAATAGCACCAGTTACCAACAGAGAAGTCCTGGAAATCCTCAACAACTCACCTCAGTATCACTGTCATCGGACAGATGTGAGTTTCTCTGACTCACTGACTGGTTTTGGTCTCTTTTCATAAAGTTTTATAGCCTCCTCCAGAGTAAATACACGTGGACGCTTTATGATAAAGGCCGACCAGAGCGTTTGAGGGGACTTCGGAGTAAAAACGTAAAATATTGTTAAATATTTAATTAACATATATATATATATATATATATATATTAAATTTATTGCTAAATGTTTATTATTAAAATATGTCAAAATATAATGTGTACGAAAACATTTTTACATACAAACATCAGTTGAAACCGCCCTTTTGGGGCTGCGGCAGCTATTGGCTACAGAGGGTTAAAATAGAAGTCGAATATATTTAGATCTATTTATTTATTTATTTGGTACAATAACTGTGTGATATACTCAGTGAAGTCTGATCTTCAGTCCCAGTGATAACTGAGCATGTTGTACAATACTGTACATAAATACAAATGTTTGTACATCAAAGACAGTGCATTCCATTTCTACTGACCTGGGTGAGTTTTATCTTTTCTTTTTTCTTCATCATGAATTTGAGCAGTGTCTGAGCAGTGTCTGGGTCCTGTAGGAGACTTAATGGAGTGTGTCTTTTCCAGGCTTTGGGAGTCGACTCCCTGCTGTGAATGCAGTGAGAGAGGAGCAAAGGAGTGGCTCTGCGAGCAAAGACAGCCACCGCCTCTCGCCGGGTGACTTACTGAACAAACTCCATCATGCACACTAGTAATACAGCATCAGTGGTTCTCTGTGCTGAGCTTGCAGAGCAGTGGCATTGCTAATGTTATTTTGTGTTCAGAATCGTATTTCTTATCTGAAGTGTCATTTTTTCCCCCTCCATTCTGCGCTTTGGTTGTGTCTCTCTGGTAGAACTGTTCAGAAATGTGTACTTTGCTTCACTTTTTATCAATTTCTAAGGAATGGTTTGGTAGCTATCTGGCTGAGACAGCTGACACTGCATTTATTTTTAAATCTAGATAGATCTAACTGTATTAACTTTCCCTTATCTGCGACGCAGATTTAGCCACTGAGGTTCACCTTGACATTTTAAAATATTTTCAATGAAACCTCATTATGTGGGACAATGTAACTATACAAAACAACATAAATTGATGTAATTAATAGAAAAAAGCAAGAACTGGCCCATTAGTCTTCTCAGGTGCTGACCAAAGGCAGGCAGTGCAACAGAAAGACTTAAAACTGAAAAATAAAAATAATTCAAAAGATATCAAATTATACTGCACTATATTGTAAGTGAAATATAGCTTCTTATGGTGGGTTTGTTTTAAGTCAGCAGAAAGCACTATTCTGAATTATAGCAAGCTATGTTTGATGAGACTACATGTATTCTGCTTGGATTTAGGTGCATTCATCGACACACCTACAATCCACCATTTTATGGTGGTCTTATTGCTTGTAAGTGGATCAGTGCCAGCTATTAAAACATTAGGCTCAGGCTGTCAATAGTGAGAAACCACCACTTTTTGGCAACAGTCCAAAGGTTGTTTTAACTTTACAGAAACATCAAATGAAATTCTTTGCATGCTGGGGTGTGCTCTGGCCACAGAAAATGTATGGAATTTATTTAACTTTCCATTTTATGTAGGCTGTGCCTGGTCTTTCCAGATGCTTAATTGAAGTCTTAAAAGTTCCCATGTTAAGTTTTATATTTGAGTCAACAATTTCAGGCAGTGGGAGTGTGTTAAGAAAAAAATGCCTACACATGAAGACTCTATCTAAGCAGCCAGACAAGATATAGCTCAATGCCTCTGGGATGATCGCTGTCTGAATTAGACAGAAGTACACTCTGTGAAAACTTACTGCCTAATTCCTAACCAGTCCCTCAGCCTCAATTTCAAAGCTCAAAGTTGATTCGATACAGCTGATTTTAAAAAGCTAGAAAGACAAAGACACGAAAGCACAAAACCAGTTAACCAAGTGTCTAAAAAAACAAACAAACAATGGATTTAGTCCATTCAAACTGCAGGCCCTGCACAGCAATTGGAAGTCAACAAGGCCCAAGGGAAAAGGGTCTAGGGATCCATTTGGATGTGGGCCCACAGTACCTTTGTATCTTTTTGGCAGGGAGAAGTTGCCCTCCAGCTACGTGGCAAAACCACTCTTGCCTTTCCTCAGAGATGCTGCCTGTTGTTGCTGTCTGTGTGGGTAGGGGAGCATGCTAGTGACTCAAGCAGACAGTTGTAATTAAGGCCAGCTTCTCAGGCGGATGAGCAGAAAGAGATAATATGGATGTGTACAAACTATTTCTACTCTCTTGCACACACACCCATACAAAGCATGGACAACTTATGTGACACAAACACAGTTTGTATTCATATACAGAAGAATGTGCACAAGATGAAAGCCTCAGAAAATCTCTGTAATGAATTGAACAAGTAGGACACTACTCATTAGAGATACATTTGCAAACATTAGGCAAGGCAATTTATTATTCTCAGCCACACAAATTTTGTTGCAAGCTGGTGGAATCAGAAAGCTGTTTTAATTTAAAATATATTATGTCTAACTTTTTAGGGAGGGGGTAAGAGGCAGAAAAATTCATTGTCTTCAGTCAGAAATGGTGCAGTATAAAGCAGTGTAAAAGATTAGCACAAGGTCAAATTTGAATATACATTCCGAGTTTTTGTTTTTCTTCGTCTTCTTTTGAATTGCAGTCATACCATGTGCAATATTTGTTCATGTCAGCTGTAAACAAGAAAGAAAGTAAAAAACAAAGAGAAAGTAAAGAAAAAGTAGCAGGTAGCCTAAGAAAACACCGGTAAATCTTCAATAACTTAACTGAACTTTGCCTTTTGCTGCCACTTTCTAGCTGCTAAACCCCAGTCAAACTCAGGGCACCAATTGCACTGGTTCATGGCTGCTTAAGGATTCATTAAATAGACCTCTCATAGCTTAACATACCCATAGCGTTTGTCATCAGTATGCCTTAATTTCCCTTCACTACAGGACTACAACAGAAAAGACAACAGAGTGCTTCCAGGCCCGGTCAAACACACAAGCACAGTCATGTTAGCCCACCGTTGTTTTCCACTCTCCTCCATTGTGGCTTTTAAAGTGCAGTAAACCTCATCGCAATAAACCTTTAAGCATGTTTAGAGTCCCAAGACCCCTCTTCGGGCTTGGGCGTTGCCTCCAACTATGATGCTATTGAGACCCCTCTTTTTTTTTAATTACACACAGGCCTGCTTCTGTATGGCTCTGAAAGAGGCACCTTCTGTTTTGCATGTGAATCACATGTTCTAAATTGGTAATCTTTTGTTTTTGTGAACCAAATTAGATATGGCTCCTCTAAATATTAGGCAAATTCTAAATAATTTGGTTTACTTGCTTTTAGTTTTATGAAGGCACTTGCTTACAAGTTAAAGGAGTGCTAATATGGAGTCATATACTTGGTTTTTCCCTATCACAAAATAGAATTGAAATGACATTAGTTAATGTGTTTTGTGCTTGAGGGGTTGCTTGACTTTTCTGAACCAAACAACTACAGAGAACTGTAACAAATTATACAACTGTTAGTGTTTGAGGGTACCTTTCTAACTGCAAATGAGAGTTGATTGGGTGCAAAAGCTGTGATATATGGCAATGTAAACCAGCATGCTAAGTGACCAGTTAAACTGACACCCATCCACATTTCATGAAGATCACAGGAATTAAAAATTTAGTGAAAATGCCTCAGTTTACAAAGGTGGCAGTGTGATCTGATGCCACATTTACAGTAACATGACCTCCAGCCTCAACCGTTCTGCTTGTGCTGTTATCTTCAGCTGTTTCAGAGTGCTGGTAACATTACTCTACCTACACAGAATTAATGTCCTTCCATGATGTTCAGGAGGGAGGTGGGAAGCTATTTTTTACATTGTCTGGTTTCTTCTGCACTGGGGCCATGACACACGCTACCCCACCCACCCACAAGGATGCTTAGATGTGGCTTTCAAAGGCTAAAATGTGTCAAAGAGTGAAATACAGTGGAAACGAATCTGTCAGTGGTTTTTAAAATTATCTGTGAATGTTTCTGTCTTCATTTTAATATGACTGATTTTTTTTTCACAGTTTAAATTCAAAGAATCTAGCAAACGCTTTAAGATAACATATACTCCAAAGTGTACTCCAAAGTGACTGAAACCCTCCGGCAGCAGGTTGTACTGATGAAGGCCAAAGGGGTGACCCTACCAGCCATAGCAAGACAAGTTGGTTGTTCCAAGTCTGTGATTTCTAGAATATTGCATCTTTACAACATCACAAACTCATTTAAGTCCCCCAAGAAGGCTGGTCGCCCACGAAAGACAAATGCAAAAGAGGACAGGATAGTGTGGCGAATCTCCAGGGGTAATCGGTTCAGCACTGCAGCTGGAATTGCTCGCCAGTTCAGCACTGAACAGGGTAAGGATCTGTCGCATCATACAGTGTCTTGACGTTTAAGAGCATTTGGACTGAAAGCCCACTCTGCAGTGATCAAACCTCTCATTAGCAGAAAGAATCAAAAAGCTAGACTCACCTTTGCTGAGGAACATGTTGTGTGGACAGAAGAAAAGTGGTCCAGAGTTCATTTTAGTGATGAAAGCAAGTTTAATTTATTTGGGTCTGATGGGAAACATTATGTTCGTCGACAAACACAGTGTGTAAAGAAGTCAGTAAAAGGTGGAGGAGGAAGTGTCATGGTTTGAGGAATGTTTTCGGCAGCAGGAGTTGGACCTCTCATCCAGCTACGTGGCAGAGTGAATGCAGGTGTGTATCAGAACCTTCTTCAACACGTGGTTCCTTCCTTGTATTCATCACTCAATCAGCCAGCAATTTTCATGCAGGACAATGCCCCCTGTCACACAGTAAAATGGGTAAAGCAGTTCCTTGAAACTGAAAAAACTGAAACAATGAAATGGCCAGACCAGAGTCCTGATCTAAACCCAATAGAAAACCTTTGGAAATCCTTGGTTATGGCCAAGAAACCCACAGCAATCACAGAACTGTGGAAGAGACTGGAAGAAGAGTGGATCAAAATCACACCAGAGCAGTGTGAGAGCCTAGTGATGTCCTGTGGCCGCAGATGTGTTGAAGTCATTCAAAGCAAAGGCCTGTACACTTCCTACTGATTACTGACTGTTGTAACCTTCAGAAAATTTAGGTATAATCTTACTCTGTGTTACAGTCATTGCTGTTCCCTAATTATGATCATCATGTTTTTTGCAAAATAAAGGTTTTATGTTGATATACTTTGGTTATTTTATAAAACGCTGTTCTAGTGGCACGGTGTACCCCTTACACAGAGTCCTTCAAATGTTGATCAGTGTAGATTACATTATTTCTCAAAAAATCAAGTGTTCATACATTGTTCTCTAATTTTGATCTTTAGTGTAGATTCTTAGACACAACTTTGTTCCTTGACTTTTTTTTTCTGTTGAATGCCAACAATTTTACAACAATTTTATTATTCTACTTGTAGAAGCCTTAATATATGATCCTAAAACAGGACTTCTACACTGCACTTCCTGACCTTACATCAAATTTGCACATGGACTAAGTTGGCTGTTAAATTCTTTATGCTCAGACTGTTGCTTTTGAGGTTATGGCACCCAAACATTGGGAGAGCCTTCCTCAGCCTGTCAGGTCGGCAGAGTCCGCTAAAAAACACATTTTTATAGGTTGGCGTTCCCTTAATCTTTTCTCTGTACTTCCAGGCCGTTGTTTTCATCTATTGGCAGGTATGGGATTGTGTATGTGGAATGAATGTTTGATCATATAGCTGATTGTGTGTTTGTTTACGTGTTTGTTCGTTACATGTATATGTATTTATGGCTCTTAATCAAAATGTGAAGCACTTTGTAATTCTTTTTTGAAAAGTGCTATATAAATAAAGTTAAAATTATTATCGAGCACTTTGGCTGCAACTGAAAAAACTAAAACTAAAACATTCTTTTAAACACTAATGTAATGAAAGACTATTAAAATCCATCAGAGCCTCCTGTGTCTTGATGATAGAGCTGTGATATTGATAAGTCGGTTTACACAGTTGGCGTTCTTGCTGGCTTTCTTTCCTCCCCTAAAATAGGCTAGATTTGATTAAAATAGCAACTTTTTTTTCAGTGTTACTGACCAAAGAGTTTAAAGAACACACTTTTCCTTTCACACACACACACACACACACACGACACACACACACACACACACACACACACACACACACACTGCTGCTTTGTCTGCAGCACCTATGCTACTTTCATTCTGTATCATGTGTTTAACTTTTTCATATTTTCCCCATACAATAGTTTCACCTTCCTTTGTAAAACAAGCCTCTCTGCTGCCGGTACACTTATCCATAATTGCCATCATTCAGATGCTACCAACACCGCCCCTTGCATGTGAATGTGCAGAGGAAACCCTGAGTCAGCTCGGTGAGTTGATAGCCAACTTCATGTGAGTGCTCGTCTTGATTGCCGATGTTATGGTAAGTGAATCCAGGTAACGGAAAGACACCTTGGGAATGTTGAACTGATCGTGAGATCAGTGCCAGTACGACAAATCATGTAGGAGAAGATACATGATGAGGAAGAAACATAATATTAAAGAATTTAGCTGAACATAAAGCACACTGAGATCGCTTTGCTTTAAACAATCCCACCAAGTACCAATGACAGTCTTCTGAATATTTACATAGACGTGATCTATTTAATAAAAAAACACAAGAACAGATGGCTATAAACCTGTTTGCTTCAGGCAGACATTTTTTAAGCCCTTTCCAAGATTTTCATGAAAAATCTGACTGTAGCATTTCTATATCCATATGCAAACACACACAGAAACACTCATAAAAGTGTATGAAAATTGATGGAGAATGATAAAGCTAATAGGAGGGTGTGTGTGTGTGTGTATGTGTGTGTGTGTGTGTGTGTGTGTGTGTGTGTGTGTGTGTGTGTGTGTGTGTGTGTGAGGGCGCGTGTGTGCTCTTTGAAGTGGGGTTGCAAGGGACTCAGGGTGCTTCTTGCTCCCTTTGTCTTGGAGTAATTCCACAATTTTGTCCCTAAGAAAAGGTCTCCCACTCACTGTGTCTACAAAGGGCCCCTCAAGCGTGACCCCTCATTATGTATGACCCCTCCCCTTACAACTGACAAGGCCCCTCAGGGCATCAAGCGTCAGCAACAGAAAAAAAAAGAAAAAATCACACAAACTGCATTTGCATTTGATTTGATTATCCTTCATGGTTGATTCATGGCCCTCAGAGCTTCTGTTTGGGGACTGTTTATACAAGCCATCAGTCTGACACACTTATTTGTGAAAGTGGTTTTTTTCTCTTACTAAAAAGCATCTAATTTCTTCAGCCTCAGAAACTTATTTCTGATTTTTATCAGCAGGTACCATCTGAAACTAGTTCACCATCATTTCTTAATTGAGAAAACAGAGGGAGGAAAAAATAAATGTGATTTAATGTTGAAAGACATTCAAGTATTCCAGGTTAACTATGTATGAGACATTTGAACACCTAGAATACTTACTTATGTACTATAATGAAATGACTTTCAAATTAGATCCATGCTTTAGATACTTTAAGTTAGTTCATTGTAAATCTGCAGTGGCAACAAGATTGACCACCTCTCCTGATTACTGCTTATTCCAGTGAGTTATGACCAGGTAAAATGTTTTCATTTTTCCATCTGTTATTCAGTCTTAACAGCTTGTTAGAGACTGGTATTCAATTTCTTTATGACAGGATTATTTATTTATAACAGTAATATGGGAAAACATAAACATACAGTTTGGTCCATATTTGTTGGCCAAAGGCACAGTTTTTGTATTTTTGCCTCTGTCCACTTCCACTTGGCCACTCTTGAATTTTTTCCCATCTGCGATAGGTTTATTTTGGTTTTTCAGCCTAATGAAGGCCTCTCTCACTCTTTGCACTTTAAAATTGCAGTGAAAAGCTATGAAATACAAATTCAAGACTTTGCATCAACTTCAGATATTATCTCTGCTTCATGAAATAACAAGGGAACAGACCTCACCTTGCCGTGAAACTGCTTGTCAATCAACTGTCCAATTAATTTTGAGCCTATGAAAATGGGGGGACTGTCTATAAAAATGGCTGCAGTTCCTACACAGCTAATGCAGCAATTTTGTTAAATCACGTGAATTAAAGCTGAAAGTCTGCACTTTAATTGCAGCTTCATTGTTTGATTTAAATTTAACTCCAGTGGTGTAAAGAGTCAAATGAAATGTGGTTTTGTCTAACAAATTATGGATCTGACTATACTTCTGCAATTGCTTGTGTTTTTCTGAAGGACTTTCAGGTTGTTCATCATCCATTACATAAATAGTTATTGAACTGTGAATATTTTCAGGACTTTACACTTAAAGAAGAAGAAAAAAAGATGTGCATAAGTTATTATGCAATGATTTTTTTTTTGTTCCAGTCGACTTGAGGTTAAACAAGACTGTCTCCCATACTGTGTCTGGCACCTGTTATAGGGCATGGAAATAATTCAATCTCATTCCATTTTATTTATAGAGCACATGCAGTAAGTTACTTAATTACTCCCTGGAGAAAATAACACTACTACGCTACTACATATTACAGTACTCATTACTTTGCTCTGTAACATGACCTGAAATATATTGTCACATAATAATAATAATAATTATCAGTTAACAATAAAAAAAAAAATCTTAGGCTACAGTTACACACACTGAAACATTTCTTTTAATGTTTGTGTATGAAAACAAAGCCAACAACACAAAGCAAAGTAAAAAAAAAAAAAACAGCCCAAAGAGACTTCAAATGATCACCGCTGTGACTCTGCTGTAGAAACAGGTACAGGTAGAATTGGAAGCCACAATGCCACAAGTCTGACTGCTCATCACTGCTTTTTTTTTTTATTTTACCTGTGGAAGATCAGGCTCTGGGTTCTTTGCTAGCTTTGTGTTAACATGCTGTCTGTGCAGAGGCAAAGAGCTGATCTTGTGTTGGCAGTATGCTGCAGTTGTTTCTGTCCTTAATGCAGCTTGCACCCTTGTCCTTTCATCCAACAAAAATAAAGGTAATGTCCATATCTCCACTCCTCAAAAGCTGTAGACCACTCCACCATTATCCTCCTCTCTGCACATGAACTGAAATCAACTGATTGTAGAGCAAGTGCACAGCAAGAAAAATGCACGTTTGATGGATTTTTTAAATCTATCTGCCTGGCGTGCAGACAACTGAAGAACCTTTGTAATGCACTTAACAGCATAATTATAAATTTAAAGTGATTACTGAATTTAGTACAGTAACTTGTTACATTATTGCATAACTGTGAAATGTACTGCGATTACAGTAACGTGTTACTTTGGAACTCTTTACACCCAACACTGCACTTAACATGAGGGACGAAAAGTCTGTTTTTGAATTTATATAATTTAATTATTCTTTCAAGGTTATTGTTTTCAAAGTCAGTGTCTAAGAAGTCAACATTTCACATGTTTATATTTTGTCATAGCAAATGTTGGAGTAGCCACACAGTATGACCTCAGTGATATCAGTAATATTGCATGGCATATTTTTTTTTGGTAAACTTGATCATAACTTGAATTAGTCAAAAGCCACTGAACCTGTACAAATTCAGAATAGCAAAATATTAAAGTTAATACAGGAGTTATTCTAGGACTTCTTGCTTTGAGTAATTAATTTGTTTGAAACTCACTGATTGTGTTCAGCAGCCAAGGAGACACTGAGAAATAGGGATCTAAATTTGGTGACAAGCAAGTTCATGTTTTGAACACACTGCTTTAAAAAAAATAAATGTATATTTTAAAAAATTCTCCTTTAAGCTAAAAAGTTTCTTGGCCTTTTTGAGTCCTTTGAAACCTCTCTTTTTAAACCTTTACTATTACAAATTTCAGTAAAGCACAAGCAATTTAGTCTGAAATTAACACTCCTTTGTTTTAATCTGATAGCAGAGATAGCAGATAGCTTTTTTTTTTAGTTAGACAACAGGAATGTGGCTGTATGTTTCAGCTCTGAGGCTTTTCAGATGCTCTGCTTTCCTGTTCCTGTTTGCCTGGTGCAAGGGAGTTTGTGTGTGTGCATGTGTGCAACTGAGCACATGTCTGCAGGGCAGCTGTGTCCTCGATATGTGGGGACCTGACCCAGCTGTCACTAACTATACTGTGGGAGATCTCTCTGAAAGCGCAGAAATAAAATCTACATTTGTCTCTAAGCAGGAACTGGCAGGGAATTGTCAGTAGTTAATATAAACAAATGAGTCTCCTCTCAACCTTAATTTCTCACGATATATCTGTGGATTTTATCGAGAATTCACACAGGACCACAAAAACAAAGTTTTCATTATTCTGTATACTGTGCTGCAACAAAGCCTACAAGTTGTAAAAGCATACAAAAAATACCAAAGGTCTGATTCCCGAGTTATTAATTTATCCATTGACTGAGAAATCAAAGATTTTACCCAGTCCTTTAGTAGCAAAATAGTTGATGACCAAACAAGTTATTATTAAAAACTGGAATATTGTTATATTGCTGCACTTTCCATTGGAATTACTGTGCAGTTCTTTTACCCAGCGTAAGTAGTCAGGTCACAAAATCCATAGCATCAAATATTATACATCGGCACAGTCATCCTTAGTGCATGTGACATGTTGAGAGATACTGTTTTCATTCATACTTCATGTTGCAGAACTTCACGTTGCATAAAACTATATCCTTTATGTGTTTCCTCCGTTGTCCACAGTGCACAAAATGCTTTGGGGTTAAATATAATGCGGACAAGCCCTTTAAAGCGAATGCGAGCTGAAAGGCTGGCAAAGGCAAGGGGACGCAGCTGTCGGCAAAGCATATCTTTTTTAAGGGCTGCCCCTAATGATTGGAGACAGTTGGCAATTACGTAAGTATTCACTTTTAGGCCACTGGGCTGTACACTGTGTCAAGCCCCCAGACCTTGGCACACATGCAGAAATGGGAAGAAGAAGAGGATGGTGAGGAAGGCGGGGGTGGGTGAACAACAGCAAGAACAGAGGAGTGGGGGAGCTGGCCAAGAACCAACCAAGGGAACAGCAATGCACGTGCCAACGTAGAGAAAGCAACATACAGATGGAGAGAAACAGAGGGGGATGGAAGAATGAGAGGAAGGAAAAGGGGGAAAGGGAGCAAGAACAAAGGGACAGTAATCACTGATTAAGATGGTGATAAGAAGGGGTGGGAATAAGAGAGGGAGCAAATGCATGCTGAAACAAATTATGTGCAGAAGTAAGCAGCACTATGCTACATTTCATGCATGGCACACTTTCAAAAAAATTGTGTGAAAGAATTTTTTTCCCAGGAAACGTTGAAAAGTACAATTAAGTTGTTTATAGAAGACGACGAGCAACTAAAAACAGTTTAGTTTAAAAAAATATATTTAGTGCACAAAAGATTCAGGGTCTCAGGGAGCTGGAGCCTATCCCAGCTGCTGTAGGGCAAGATGCAGGGTACATCTTGGACAGGTTGCCAGTCTGTCGCAGACATACAGGCAACCATTCGCACCTATGGGCAATTAGAATCACCAGTTAACCTAACCCCACTAACTGCATGTCTATGGACTGTGGGAGGAAGCCAGAGTACTCAGAGAGAAGCCTAACCAGATGGTGGATTCGAACCCTAGGACCTTCTTGCTGTGAGGCAACAGAGCCAATCACCGCGCCACCAAGCTGCAGACACTGAACCACTTCCCAAAAACAAATTTATTGTGTTATTAGCAACATGCCAGTTAGTACATATCTTTAGTGTTTCCTCCAAGCCAAGATTGTGCAGTTGGCTTCACCACCTGTTTTTCATTCAAACCTGGAAGGTTAACAGCTGCCTGGTAACAAGATTGATGCACACACATATGCCCACACACACACTTACTCATCTGGTAAGTGAGGATTCATAGTCATACTTTTGCTACAGTTTGTCTGAAGTGTCACAGCAAAGGCAAGGCAAATGCAGTTGCTCACAAAGGATCTAATTGCTTTTTCATTTGCTCTGTTACTGATTGTGATGAGTGGCTCAATGTCTCTGAGTAGCTCTCCTTGCTTGTTAATGCTTTGTGTGTTTATTTGTGTAGATGTATGTGTGTGTGACCAAGTCTGTATGGGTGTTTTCACCACCATCTCAGCCACTGAATATTGAGTGCAGTCTTTAACAGAAGAATCACTGATGGCCTTTGCTTTATTAGCAGATTTGTCTGTGGTCCTTCGAGTGGCATCCCACAGAGCCCACTCATCTGTTGTCAAATATTTATAAATGTCACAGAGCTAAGGCCTCCAAATGATGCCAGGAGAGTCCGTACGGGTCCCAGCTATAATGAGTGAGTTGGTTCATTGAAAACCTTCAGAGTGTTGCATGACATTGAAAATAAATTCAACCTACATTGACCTTTTTTGCACATTCTCTTGTTCTATAAGATTAACTGAGCTGTATTTAATTAAAAATTTCTTTGGAATGATTTTGTGACAAATTATCACCTATTATGTTCCACTGACATTTATGCACCATTAAAAAAAACTGCAGTTAAAAGAAAATGGTGCTTATCCTTGTTTAGCTGTTTTGGCCTTATGGATAGAAATACTATTGCAGCCCATGTTGTATGCATACACCAACCCAAACCTTCAACATCCATGTCTGTCTGAACTTGACCTGTGACCTTAGGAAATTTGTGTCTTATCATACTCACAAAGATCCTGACCTTTTACTACCAAATTCTAATCAATTCCTGTTTAAGTCCAAATGAATGTGTGTGCTGAATTTATTTAATTAAATTTAGGAATCATACTTTAAATTTCCACTGATTTACCCTTTGGCTTTTGCATCCCAAACTACAGTACTGTGCAAAGGTCTTGAGCTCATTCCTCATTTCTTTATCTTTTGCTTCCAATGAGCCACTTTCTTGTAATTTTTAAACTTGAGGAATAGTTCTTCAGGCTTCTTTGGACATTGGCTGCTTTTTCAAGCATTTTCAGTCCAGTCCCTGTGCCTGACCATTTTCAGTGGAATTTGTTTTGTTTGTTAAGCTACTTCATACTGGCCTATGAATTATTCAAGTGTAAAAAGAGGCACCTAACTCAAGGGATGAATGAGTGTTGTGTTTATTCATAACAGACAACTTAGCAAATTTGCAATTTTAAATTGAATCATTAAAACACATCAGTTGTTCCCATTTCTTTAGTTGAATCTATTAAAAATACTAAATATGACACAGTTTGACAGGCATGGACCAACGAGATGATTCCCATTAGCCTATTAGCCTATTAAACTTTGAATATCTTGGTATGGCGTGCAGTCTGTCCTTTAAAAAAATTGAGAAAATGGAACAAGTGGAGGACAAAAGAAGAATTAGCAGGCCTAAAAACAATCTACAAGAGATGAATGGTATCTTATAGTTAAGAAATAGGAAAAAATCCAGGAAAGACCTGACAAGAGATGCATCTGACTTTTAGTTGCTCTATCTACTGTTCACTGAAGGCTCATCAGAAATTGTGTCACTGGAAGGGTGGCTGTCAAGAAGCCATTCTTAAGGAATGGAAAAAAGGGAGAAAAGGCTGAAATTACACAAGAATTGAATTGAAAATCAGTGGCAACAGGTCTTATGGGGTGAAGAATCCAAAATTTTTGGTTCAAATTGTCAATATGTATGAAAGCAATCAGGAAAGATACAGCAGTGAGTGTCTACAACCATCTGTAAAACAAAGTGGAGGCTGTGTCATAGTTTGGGGCTGCTTTCAGCCAGTGTTGTTGGGACTCTTGTCAAAATTGATGGAATTATGAACACAGGAAATCACGGTCAGATTTTGATCCACTATTCAAAACCACTGGGCTAAGTGGAAAGCATTTGATTGGCAACGGATTCATATTTAGTATGACAATGATTCCAAACACACTGCCAACACAGCCATGGAACATCAGTCATTGATTGACCTCCCCAGAGCCCAGACCTCAACATTATTGAAGCATTGTTGGATCATCTTGACAGAGAACAGAACAAAACTCAGCCACTATCCAAAGAAGAACTTTGAAGAAGCCTGGAGAAGAAAGCTGCCTAAGAGAGTTAAGGCTATGTTGAAGAATAAAGGTGGTCATACCAAATATTGACTTTCAAGCTTGTTAGACTTGTACTGTTTTTGCCTCATATACCATATTTCCATGTATATTCACACATATCAATAAGTCGCTGCACCTTTTTCCAGTTTCCCTAGCGAAATGTAAAAAGCTTCCTCGCTGGGAAAGTGTTTTAAAGCAATAATAACTAAAATAACATCAAAGGGTTAGGGTTAGGGAAATGGCTTTATAACCCTTTCCAGACTGATATATCTCAACTACTTTCTTTCTCAATTGTTCCTGAATTTCTTTGGATCTCGGCATGATGTGTAGCTTTTAAGGATCTTCTGGTGGACCTTACTGTGTCAGGCAGCTCCTATTTAAGTGATGTCTTGATTGAGAACAGGTGTGGCAATAATCAGGCCTGGGTGTGGCTAGAGAAATTGAACTCAGGTGTGAAAAACCACAGTTATAGTATGTTTTAACAAGGGGGGCAACACTTTTTCACACCATTGCAAATAGGTTTGAGCTACATCTAGGTAGTGCTGCTGACATCACAACTTTCATTTACTAACAATTTTTCAACCAAGACTACATAGCTAGAATGGATAGTCAGCCAGTGGTTGTGAAATGTTTGTGCTGTTATTTTGCTTTGATCATTTACGAAAATGCACAAATGCCCAGTATTCACTTGCATTTGTTATTTTAGTTATTATTGCTTTAAAACACTTTCCCAGCAAGGAAGCTTTAACAGAAAAGCTGTGTTTATTCCCTCAGACAGTGCTTGTCCCTTTTTGTTTGTATTAGAAGAAAGATAATCATAATGGGTTAAGTCTTAAGAGCAAAACACTGAGCAACTTGTCGAGTTTGATTCAGGTCATTTTTGCATTTTCATGAATGCTTTAATTTACTTGGGAGCTATACCATCACTGCCCAAGTAAAATCTTTCTTGGATCCTCAACATGCAATTAAGTGAAAATCAAAGTGGAGAATTTCTTTTTGAAGTTTTTCTTTTTTTAATGAGCCTAGATTTTTTTTTTAAAATAAGCCCAGATTTACATCCATTTGGACATTTTAGAACAATAGCATAAATGCACTTAAAGAGAATTGCATCAATTCAAACTCAAATATCATATGTAATCATAGATCATAATATTTGTTCTCCTAATGGGTCTCTGCAATGAAAGCTATCCATCATCAGCTCTATCCATCATTGGCAAACAATGCCAGAGAGCAGCAATCAAAAAGACAGCTGATTTAAAGCATGCAGGCCTCATTTGCATATTTTACTTCCTCCATCCTCAGTACTCTGTGACATGTCGTTGAGTTTGTCTCCTGTCTCATCACTCGTAAATTCCAAACGGATTACCCCCCTGTCTCTGACACGTTAGTAAGAAATGGCTTCGATTTTCAAAAATTTAATAAATAATAACTTGCAGGGCGGCTTGTCAAGCTGCGATTGCTAATCTATGAGGGAGGATTTGAATAAGTCCTTGGTGGCTCTGCGCTCTCTCTCCTCTCTTCAATCTCTCTCTCATCCCTTGCGCAGCAACTGACTCAGAAGGAGGGCCCCTCTTCGAGAGCCCATCGCGCTAAGTGAGATTAATTTTGACATCATAAATAACTCAGAGTAGGTCGCTGCAGGGAGCTTGGAGACTGTGCCATGTTAGAGAAACAAATGTATTTGACTGTGATTTACCATTCCAATCCATGCTCTTAATCTGGTCTTTGTTTTAGCAAAGCACTAAAAAGCCAAGCTGGGACTTATCACAATGACATGCTGCATTGTCTCAAGTGTTCTCATCTAGATGGCTCCTTCAGAAAAGACTGATAGTGTTTAATGAATGAATCTTATTTATAACCTGTTCACCATTTTGACACTCACCATTATCCTTTTGTGTGGTGTAATTAAAAACAAGACAGCACAGCCAACAGAGGCTGTAAATTTTCCCTGCTGAAAATGCTAAATGCATTGCCCGGTGTCTGACTGCAGCCAGTTATGACAGTGTAATTCTTAGTACAGTGTAACATTTAAATGTGAATCCAAACTTTAATGACTTTGTCTGTATTTGTGACCCAGTAACAGTAGAGGCAACAGTTTTTATGACAATAAAATTTTGACGTTTACGTAATGATGGATCCTGCATTGACCTTTTAGCTTTGTCATCTCGGTCTTTAGCTCACCACAGGCTTCACCAGTGACTTGTTTTTTTCTTTATCTCTTTAACATTTTGTGTGAGATAGGTAGACCAAGCTTTCCTGCAAACAGCTGCCACTGGTTGTTCGCTATTCATTTTATTCAGTTAGCAGTGGGAGACACTGCAGCTCTGGGGCTCCTCTGACCTCAAATAACGAGCGAATATAAAAGTATTTGTTATTTATTTATTTACTGAAAAACTGCATGACCTACTTAAGAGCAGTGTTCATAGTTAGTGCTGAAGGTCACCTGTCAGCTGTCAGCTTCTTGAGCAAGTCGTATTCTTTGGTTTCATCCCAGCCAGAGTTCTGATGGATTGAGACATAAATTAATAAACCCTCTTAAGACTAACACAGGCATATGACAGAATCACTTCTCATAAACTGAAGCTACCCATAAATTTACAATACATTGTATATTTACATGAGACTCTGCCAAGTGCACTGCTGCATGTGAGTGCATGCACTCTGCTGATTCCTTGCTAATCCCCCATCCTCTCTGAACACCAAAGGAACAATCGTAAAACACTAATAAACACAGTCAAATTCATTACAACACCAGATTTCAGAATAAATGAATGTATGATTTCCTGTGGAGAAAAGAAAAAAAAAGAAACTGCCTACAAGGAAAGCAATCTAAACAGGATTGACCTTAACTCAAACAAGCCTCCTCGGCTCCTCGCTGCGGCTGAATTTGCGTGTGTTGGTCTGTATTTATTTGAGGGTGTCAGGGCCTGTTCCGCCTTGTTTACTGTTAAGAGGATGAAAATGAACAGCCAAATAGTGCTCCATTTATAAGCCTGTTTATACATGCTAATACCGGAGGCTGTTTTGCACCCACAGCAGCAATGCTGGATGTGACTCAATCGACACACTAGTGCCCCCCCCCCCCCCACACACACACCTTCATAACTAAATATTAAAGTGCATTTAAAGATACAGTAAACTGTTTAATTGTGGCCGTGACTGAAAATATGACTTTTTGACATTGAGATTACTCTAAATCTGCTGCAGTGACTTTCTGAGCACCCAAATCTTATGTGAATATGAGCCACTCTATCTAGTCAGTGATCAGTACTTTTATATGTTAATCCTTCTTAAGCAGGCAAAAAAGTGGTCAGTATATTTATGACGAAACACAATATGAGAGGAGTGTTTTTCCTTTCATAAAGTTGGGTTCTATGTCCAAATTGACATCATATTACAGATAAAATGTGAAAACGTGTGTGAACAGTAGCACTCCTATATTACATGATAGTGAATATTGTAACAAAAGCACTGTGAATTTGATGCTGGTTTGACAGATAACAGTTATACGTAACTATGGATTTTGCTGCAATGGCCATTGTTGGTCCAGACTTTTACTAGTAAAATCTATTTTGTTTCTTAAAGTATGGGTAAGATCCTGAAAGAACTGTGTTAAGGTACAGGAATGTATCTGCATAATTCAGAACATAATCTTCTTAGAACGTGGTTAAATTTAATCTCTTCTTGACCAGTCAAGCACCATTTTTGTCTGACATTATTGACATGGACAGCGCTGATGTGTTCACAGGGTGCTTTGGGCATGTTATGTCTCAGTGGGAAAAACTGCCTGGGTTCCTCCTCTGCACTCACTCCGAGGGAATTCAACACCTCCTGACAAGAAGAAAACAATGAAAAGCAGCGACAAAGTCAATATTCTTGCACCTGCAGTGGACCCCTCCAGGACATCCACAGTGAAAGGGACAAACAAATATAGAACAGGTTAGGAAAGGGAAGCATTTAAACTGGCAACTGAGCGTTTACATTTCTTGTTTTTTTGTTTTTTTGGCATAGTAGATTATTGGCAGGCAATATTAAAAGTCCTACCCTGGCAATAGATTCCAATTGGCATAGCACATTTTGGGGGAGGATTTTGCCATCGTGGCTCAGCATGGAGCAACCAAGGAATCACACTTTTAAATATATAGACAACTCTAACTATGGATTTTACTTCTATAAATGTTTTGAATATTTGAGCTTAGCTTGGTGTATAAGTAGATGTCAGCCATGACAAAAAAATTACATTTTTATTGCAGCTAATATGAATTCAATACACTGCTTTCACATGATCGTTGCTAACTATTTGAAAACCAAATGCATATTGAAGCTTTTTAAGTGCTATATGTACACTATATATCAAGAAGTATTCACTCACCCATCCAAACCATTGAATTCAGGTGTTCCAATCACTTCCATGGCCACAGGTGAAAAAAACCTCAAGCACCTAGGCATGCAGACTGCTTCTACAAATATCTGTGAAAGAATGGGCCACTCTCAGGAGCTCAGTGAATTTCAGCATGGTACTGCGATAAGATGCCACCTGTGCAGCATGTCAATTGCTACAGACTTCCAAACTTCATGTGGCCTTCAGATTACCTCAAGAGCAGTGCATAGAGCTTCATGGAATGGGTTTCCATGGCTGAGCAGCTGCATCCAAACCATACATCACCTAGTGCAATGCAAAGCACCGGCTTTAGTGGTGCAAAGCACGCCGCTCTTAATGTTTCAGCATACCAAGACATTTTCATGCTCCCAACTTTGTGGGAACAGTTTGGGGATGGCCCCTTCCTGTTCCAACATGGGATGTCACTCAAGTTAATATGTGTGTGAGGGGAGATGAGTGAATACTTTTGGCACTTTAGTGTATGTCAATATTAGCTGAACTTTCAACTGTAAGATTGAGGACAAGCTCTGTCTATCAACACCTTTGGTTTCACATTAGCAGCTGAGAGGAGAATGAGTGATGCCTATTGGCCAGTTTCATTTAAAAATGTTTTTGAATATGCTAATATGCACTCCTAAAATCTGTCATTCTAGGCATGTTGGGGGAAAGTGCAGTGAAATATTTTTACTCTCCAGAGAAAGTTGCATTCCTGAAAAGGTTACAAATCACTGGCCTAAGGCTGAAATTATACTCACTTACAAATGTGCACAAGGACAGCTGCAGACACCAAAGATGAGTAGTTGTTTTTATTTTTTAGTTTTCTAGTTTGCTTGGAGTCCACTTGAAGGATGCATGTGTAGTTAGAGCCCTTGCAGTGTACTGTCTCTGAGAGCAAGCTCATACTATCAAATGGAAAGGCACGCAGACACCCACACAGAATCTTGTCTTCACCCTTTGATGGTGAAATTCACGCCATTCTTACCCAAGACAGCCTTTCCGTATTTGTGGAAAGTATGACACCCAGGTACAGCTACATGTGCCACAACCCGCTGGTGTACGTTTACAATAGGGGCCACAAGGTTTGCAGGTTTGTGTAGCAGAATATATAAGTTTTTTTACGCTTTCTGGCTGCTTGTACATTAGATCTACATACAAGCAACATTTTTTTTTGGTAGCATCTATGTGTTGTAAGCTTGTTTTTTTAATCATTTAGCTCCTGCTTTAATTTTGTTAAATGATCTTGTAAAATGGTAAGTTTTGATCTTCACAATTTGCATCCCCAGCCCCCCGTAAATTCTCCACCCCTAATCCCCGACATACTATCTGATTAATTCCTATTTTTAATTATGATACATTTGGTGTATTGGCATTTTTAAACAGTCTTGAATGTGAGAAGTTAGTGTGGATCACACTTTTTCTGCATTCTAGTTTACTGACTAAAGTTTGATATTAAAAAGACTGCTTCATTTACAAAAAAAAAAAGGTTTAAAAAGTGTTTAGTGTATAAAATACAAGTGTATGCATCTTAGGGTTAGAGTTAGATTTACGAACCATGAATTGTTCTTACTCGAGTTAGTTGATAGCTAATTACATGGTTGTCTTGATTAAGACAACCATGTAATTCTTTCTGCAGGAAAATGGATAATGAATAACATTAAGAAGACCAAGAGAAATATGCTAAATTCTGAAATTGGTACTTGTATTGTGTTGCAACCCCCTCCGCTCACATTATTAAATATGTATTTGCAGCAAAAGATAATAATAATCACATATATAGGGCCAGTTATATTCCCTTCACATGGATGAATTCTGTCCCACAATATTTCACACTCTTCTAAACAGCAACGTGCATCAAAATAACAGCTTGTCCAAATGGAGAATAAATGCGGAGGGATGGATGAGGCCAAATATACAATACTTCCAAATCATGCATGTTGTCATTGTTTCTGTCATCCTTCTTGATTTGCTGCCGTCTTTCATTTGTATACAGTCACTGCATTCTGTTTGCAGTTGGCTGCTACTGTCCCTCTGGCAAAGATGGAGAGACAGACATACAGTCAGACAGACAGAGGTTTGAAAGAGTGACAGCTTAGCAGTTGCCTCCTGCACCCATACAGATTTGTTATTTGTGCAGTCACTCAGGATATTTCACAGCTGTGTTTACCTTGGACCCTGCCGTGAGTATTTGGTGGCATGGTCAGGGACTGCGTGTGTGATTGCCCATTCACAGATACACTACCTCTCCATCCTCTTACGTACAGCCCACTCCAGTTTTTAATACATCCTCTGACACTGTCACATTGATCCACAATCTAAAGCCAAAGGTTTTTCACGGGGGATTTAACCATAATATGGCTGTCAGCTCCCCAATTAGATCGTTTCCGTGTGAAGTCATCATTAGCAGCTTCGGCTTACTGTAACTGTGGGAACTCTTCCAGCATTTCTGTGGATGGAAAGATCGACAGGATTTGAACAGTCCTGTTGGCGTTGGAAAGACTGGCTTTGTCTACTCAATCTGGCCCATACATTCACAAAGCATATACAGGAAAGAGGGACCATACAGTACAAACCAAACAAATGCCTTGGCTTATGGAACCGTGCCTGAAGAAGGTTCAGAGATGGAGTTAGAACAAAGGAAAGGAGATTGTGTTTTTTAGACTTTAACCATTTTATTTAAGCTCTGTGAATAATTTCTCATTATTATTTCTAATCCCTTTTTTTTTTATTATTTTTTTTACCA
This sequence comes from Pterophyllum scalare, assembly GCA_024447675.2. NCBI lineage: Eukaryota > Metazoa > Chordata > Actinopteri > Cichliformes > Cichlidae > Pterophyllum > Pterophyllum scalare. Next base: position 28,501 of record JAMQGT020010479.1, read on the forward strand.
CTTTTCCCCCTAAAATTGACCTGCTATAACGTTCACACCTTGGCATTGCCAACACAAAACAACAAAACTCAACCTCCAACAACTGCCATATCCATAAGTGTCATCACCGTAATTTGCTGCATAGAAAGGTGATTCTACTCATTTTAATGCTGTTCCTCTCCTCTTTCCCTCCTCACATTTTCATAGTACATTACCTCAGTAAAGTACTGTGCTTTTCTTTATCTCAATAGAGCTATTTGCACTTATAAATATATATAAACATATAAAAAATACTTGTTCTCTCGCTCGCTTTCTTTAACCTTGGCTGATGATCGACTGTGAAATTGAATATTTTGAATATTTTTCAGGTTTAACCTGTTCTGTTACTTTAACTTATGGAGAGGACCCAGGCTCTAACTGCGTGATAAACAATCGTCCCAAAGCAAAAATGCTCTCTGTCATGCTCATATCAACTATAATGATCCAGTTTTGTGCACTGAAATAAACTGCCTCTGCGTTTGTATCAGGCAATTACCTGTGCACATATAGAGCATTCTAGGGTAGGCAGAGAAAACAGTGGCTTGGTGTGCTTTTTCAGTCATACTCTTCTCCAACAAGTCTACCTTGTAAATACCTGTGCACATTAGTCTGTACCAGATTTGACAAACAGTAATCCCATATGTATATTAGATCTCAGCAAACCCTCTCCTGTGTAGCTCAACACCAGATTCCCAGCAAGTTAAAACCACTCCATATTTAACTCCACTGCACAAAGGTCTGCAAAAAGTAACACCAATTGCTGTGTCCCCTGACCTCTAGAGTTTAAATAATTTAGTTTACTTTTATTTATTATTTTTTTTAATCTTACAATGTAAAAAAAAGAAAAAAAAAACCTAAGAAAAAAAAGTGGTTCAGCTCTGGCTCTGTGGGCACTGAGGCATTCTGCTCCAGGCCTTAATGGGGTGAGGTAGTGAGGATCAAGCCTTCATCCAATCAAGACATATGTTGCCCAATGTTGCCCATTGCGTTACGGTTCACATGTTTTATTCACGCTTAGCTGCTTGTTTTCTATGTAAATTATGTTTCGGTTCACATGCAGGGGCACAACAAGCACATATGGATTCACTTTTACATGATAATGAGGTCGTGTAAAAAAAAATTTAGTGAGGTGGTGGTGGTAAAGATGCATGATCCACTTATGTACATGTGTCACCACAAATACTACTGCAGTTTAGGTACATAGATCTTGCAGGTCATATGTGCATGCATCACATAGGGAATGCCCCTCCACAAGAAAGTACCTGGTAATACACATAAGATATCGTTGAAGACATGTTGAAAACATGACTTAAATTGTGAGTTATAACAGGTGCCTAACATAGTTGAAAGCAAAAAAAAACGTTTTAATTAATTTATCCAAATGAATGCTGTGTTTTTCAAATTCACGTAGATATCATTTATTTCCATTAAATAATTGTCCACACAGAAGGTTAAGAAAACCACAGTAAATCCAGTTCTTGGTGTACAAGTCTGGGATAAACATAGACATTTGCTGTGTGAAGAAAAGGTACACTTTTTGCTCTGAATATTTTCATTTTGTCTGTCCGCAGCCATAAATGTATCATTATGTGCCTCTCTTGACCCCATCTCCATGGATAAAAAGATCTCTTATCTCACTGGAGCGACATGGTTAAATAAAGGTTAAATTAAAAGAAGACAAATACCATTCTTCACCATCAAATAGTTTCCTACCACCTCAGACACAGAGATCTGCATCAACCCTTACCATCTGTTGTCCACATACCTAAAAAAGCCCCTATCACAATCATCCTCTCAGGATCAAATCAGCAACTGTCTCAAAATGCAAACAGCGAAGGGGATCATGTCTCCAACAGCCTGTCAGCTCCGCTCACGTCTTTATCTTTCCTCTGTGTCTTTCTGCAGAGAAGACAAGTGGGAGAGGGCCCTGCCTGTGGCATACGGAAGAAGGAAACGTCCATTCTAATATCCTGTCTGGGGCGCATACTCTGTCAGCCTCACATCTATCAGTCCATCTAGCTGGATCCGGTGTAGGGAGGACACAGCCGCACTGATATCTGATGTTCTCCTTTTTTCATCTTTTTTTTTTTTTTAAACATTCAGTCCCAAGGACATGCAGCAGATTACTGGGGAGTGAAAGCACACATCCTAAAAGCTTGATGGGGCACGTGTAGAAATAAAATCCCAGTGTCGTGTTGCAAGTGCTTATGAAAAGAAAGCTATAGTTTTCAAATGCAAAAAAAAGCAAAAAAAAAAAAACCCTGGGAAACCTTGGAAAACACTTCAGAAAAAAATTGAGATCTCATAACTTTTTAAGACTAATGATTTTAATAGTTTTATCTAAGGAGGGATGTAAAAATGTCAAATTTTTATTTTATTTATATTTTTAACAAAGAACCTGTCAACTTTCTGAAGATGTATAACTTTGACACCACTGACACATGAATTCTCAGAATAACTTTTGCAAATCAAGGTCTCAGCACACCGAGGATTTTAAAACTATTATTTGCTTATTTTTTTTCCCAGAGACCTACTGTTGGCAAACAGCAGTAACCACTGAGGCAATATTGACTCAGAATAGCAGAGAGCAAACAGTGTACCTCCCATTTGAGCAGCCATTTTTGCCAAAACCCAACAAATTTAACACAAAGTTGTGTGTTAGTTTGACAGCTACCTTCATCAAAAATGAAATAATTTACTCCAAAAGAGTGGACAGGAGTATTTTTAGGGGTTTCAGTTCATCATTTCTGGCAGTTTCAGTAAGCAGCACTTTCACACATGTTGAGTGGGGGATCGGGGGTGGGGTGATATGGGTAACGAAGGAAGTGAGGAAAGGAAACAGAGAGAGAGAGAGAGAAAGTAACAAAACGACAACTCCACATCTGCCAGAGCCTCATTCATGGCACCTCTCCATTTTGCCTTGCATGACCTTCTCTTAAAGTACAGGCTGTGAGGTTTTTCCCAGTTTAAAAATAGTCGCTGCTAAATTCTACACTTCACTGAATTATTTTGACAGTGAGGGCGGGTTTTTTTTTCTTTCTTTCCTGCTAACACTGCCACCTCTACCTCACCCTTCATTGCATATTGTACAGAGAAAATGCCAGAAATATGCCCAAAGGTGTGTACCCATCACCTAACAAGTTTACCCATACCACGCATGTGAGCTTTCAGAGTTTGTTTGTGGCTATACAAAGCTCCCATTGCACAGCAGAGGTGTGTAAATTCCTCTATCTGAGATTTTATTGTTGCACCTAAATGCAATGTGAATGGAACCGACTGAATTCTCTGAGACAAGGTGTGAAATTAATATTTCCACAAATCAATTTTTGTATTGAGTTCTAGCATTGTTAAGGACCACCTGGAAACTGGGTGTCATGATGTGAAAATAGCCAAACATAACAGAAGGTTAGTAGTTCCTGTTACAGTTTTTTCTCTTTTTGGAACAACAAAAGAATATGAATCAATTTGTGGGAAAGTTTCCCATATATTTCTGGGGGATACATGGAGAATATAGGTTTAAATTTCCTCTACAAGAGGGAAAAAGAGAGAGGAATTTTCTAGGGGGAAAAGAACCCCTGTAACATTACTCATCAGTTATCTGATAACAGTCTTTCTTCTTCAGCAGAATATCTATTATGAGTTAGTAGAAATGCTGAATTTTTTTGTGGGGACTCTAATTATCCCTACCTAATACAAACACACACCGTGCTGTGATCTCAGCCACTAACTGCACAGCCTCTCTTCTGGCCTGTGGACACAGAGACAGGTTGATAACAACAGCGGACCCATAAGGAAAAAAGGAGGAGGCAAAATAAGCACTTTCCCCCCATAAAAAAACCAAGTAAGTTGGGATTCCAGCAATGTTTTTCACATTTAGAAATATTGTTGCTAGTTTGCTAACTAATCCTAGGATAATGTTGCCTGTTCTTCTAAACTGAGCACAAAAAGTAAGAAAATGGCAATAAATATTACACTACAGGAAACACTGTTTATTTCTCCTTCATTGGAGCCTCATTTGTAAGGAAAATGCATTGGTGGGTTGAGCAGCAGAGTCGAGTATGTGGGTGACGACCATGAAAGTCTTCTCTGACAATGCCAAACAGCTTATTCTGCCGTTGACCCTTGTTTCGTGTCATTTATTGGATTGAATGATGAAAGTCCGAAGAAATGTGACATACTGGCATTTAAACAATTTATTAATTTAACAAACAGGGACTGCAGTAACACCATACACAGCCACACCAGCCTGGCACCTCCTCCTCATGCTGATCACCAGCTTGGTCACACACTGCTGTGGGATGGAATCCCATTCTTCAACCAGCAATCATTCAATCCGATAAACTACACCAACCAAGAGGCAACAACAGAATAAGCTGTTTGGCATTGGCAGAGAAGATTTGAAAAGTTTTTCATGGGCGCAACCTAAATACTCAACTCTGCTGCTCGACCCGCCAATGCATTTTCCTGACAAATGTGGCACCATTTAAGTGGGAATAAACAGGCTTTCCAACAGCAAGAAGCGTTTTGTCTTCTTCTTTTTTGAAATAAGCGACCAAATACAAATTTTCTTACTTTTTGTGCTAAGTTTATTTTTCAGCCATCTTCAGTGATATCATTTATATGTGCCCGATTCTTAAAAAAATAACTGAACATACAGATGTGTGATGCTTTTAAAATGTGCTGAAACTTTTCAACATGAACTATTCAAAGCTTGTGATTTCAAATGTCACTGATGGCATTTGATGCCACACACACATTTAAAGAGGTTGCATCCCCCAACAAAAAAGACAAAAGTAGCCTGGTATTAAGACAGAAGCTAACAAAAAATATGAGACATATGTGTGTTGATGGGTAATATTAAATGAGAAAGCAGAAAATAATTATTGGAAAGTGAGCCAGAACCTCATTGCATTATATTGTGGCATATTTTTAATTGTAACCTTGTGCCTAACTATTGTGTTTTTCTATACATGAAGTCATTTCCACCACAAAAATGGTCGTTTAAAATTCATCAGAATATAGAAAATAAAATTGAATGAATTTCCTGGTGTACAATTTGGTTGTTTTTTTTTTCAATTAAACACAATGTTTAAAGTTTAAAGTTTTATAAGTGTTTCAGGAGAAAATGCAGATGTGGCCACTTTCAAACTTTCAAAATCAGTAAATCATAGAAGGAGCCATAAAGCCATAAAAAAGAAGTATTTTTCTTTGATCTTTGATTTTTATATAGCCTAATACTGTTCCACGTGTGTTGTTTTGTTTTTCCCATGATCAAGTATTGGTTAAACATTTTGTCCTCTTTTTCTTTCTTGCTTTAACATCATGGATGTAGTGTAAATTTAATGTGCATACCTTAATAATTCCCCAAAAAACTCACAAACAGCTCACACAGCAGGAACATTCACTGTAGTTATTGCTCTATGAGAATAACTGCAGCTGGAACAAAGACAATTGAAGCCTAAATTAATAACATGAATGTAACTTAAAGAGCATCATTTTTGAATTTACCTTTGGATTTCTACATAGCAAAACACCTTACCTGCTTTTACCTATTACAACTGCATTACTGAGATATTTGTGGTGGCCCTCTCAGGGTTTCTGTTTGTCTCTTTTTGCTTCCTTTGCTGTTATAGGTTCTACAGATGTAAGTTATGTCAAAATGACGGCATCTATCTCAAGTGAAGGGTTGAGGGTTTATTTATTGTCACATATCAATGCTGACAAATTCTGATTTAGGTATTTGAGTACAAGTTGCACGCTTTTCTGGTGAAATATCACATGTTAGTTCCCTCTGAGGGGAATAATGTAAAGGTCCCCAGTGTGTGTGTGCTCGCTACTGTATATACACTGTATGTGGCCATCTGCCCCCTGGTTTTTGCTATTGAAGGTGTCACTGCTGATGTTATTTTGAGGATGAAGAATGGGGAAGATGGTGGGTGTGGGACAAGGATTCTGCATGGGTCCCTGGGTACAAAAAACAAAACAAAAAGAGAGCCCCAATCACCAGCATGGGGTGCAAAGTGCAGCTGCCCTGCTAATGAGATTTTAAAATGGGCCATAATGCCCCCTTAAACTGCCCCTACATTGAGAATTATATGCTTCATGTGTTGATTTATTCAAAGGGCGAGGGGAATTCACCACATGTATGGATACATCTGTGTATGCGTGCCTGTGTGTGTGTGTGTGTTATTAGATACAATAGCCTGAAGCTAGCTTGACAGTCAGCAAGCTGTGTTTTCATAGGACAAATGGCCTGGACATTCTTTATATGGCTGACTGTTACCAAAAGAAAAAGTTTAAAAAAAAAACTGTACATGATTTATAACAAATAAATTGTCAGAATCGAGTAACATAATAAGTCCCACTGGGTTTGGTGTATTTGGTATCTCACTGTCCTGCTCAAAACCCGTTTAACTTGGCTTAATGGACCATTTTCACTCTATTTCCAAAGAGTGTCCATCTCAGTTTGCAATGCAACACCATGAATAATAATTGAGACATTAAACACAGCCATCAACATAATAATCAACATGAAATGCAAACATATAGCTGTTTCATTCATGCAGAACGTGCAGTTGACTCTTGTCTATTCCCAGTAACACTCTATTCCCAATCCTCACTTACTTGGTTCATTGCTTTTGCAAGTGAGCTGTACACAGCGTTAATTGCCAAGATATTGGCTTTTATATATTGACTGTGTACTTATTGAGGAAACAACAAACGCAAATTAGAATAAATGGGTAAATTATGTTTGTTGTTTGAAGCAGAAGGGAATAGATTGAGGGAAAGAGAGAGAATAAAGAGACCAAAAAAAAAAGGCATTGATCTCTTGATTGGGCTTCCTTGTTAGCAAGCTGAGAGGATGTGGTTATTTGGGGATTGAACAGGGACAGGCAGCTGAGAGAGGAGAGACAGGGCAAAAGAAAGAAAGAAAGAAAGAAAGAAAGAAAGAAAGAAAGAAAGAAAGAAAGAAAGAAAGAAAGAAAGAAAGAAAGAAAGAGTGTGTGTTTGTGTGTACTAGCAATAAGATCCACTTGCTCATATTCAGAGGGACAACCAGCTGTGAGGATGAGTATAAGGGTCTGCATTTGTGTGTTTTTTCAGTTTAAGTGTATCAACCCGTGTACGGCTCTGTTTGTGCGCCTGTGAGTCTCCTGAGTGTACAGTCCGTGTATGAAACCCAGTGCATCAGTGACTGAATCAGAAAAGAAATCGCTGTTTCTGGCCACTAAAATGCGACTCTGTCTTTCTCCCGAACACACTCGCACGACACACACTTTAATAGAGACGGAGAGTTACGGGTCGGTATGAAGCCATCTTTTGTATGAGCTATGTATGCTCTTTGTGGAGGAAAATTGAAAAACATTAGCATGATAAAGGCTGGCTGGGGCTGCCTCCCTGATCATGTGACACATTACTGAAAAAGCGCATAGATAGAAAATGACAGCCAGCTCATTCACGCACACAAAAACCAATGGGTGTGCCAATAAGGTCTGGGAGAGGCAGCATTCATGGCATTCAGTGCACAAGCAGCATCAGTTCAGCATAAAAAAAAAGAACAACACTTGCTACTTGTCATTTTTTGGAGGGGGGTGTTCTAAATACACAAACTACTATATACTGTGTGTTCTTTTCTTTGATCTCTCCTTTCTGTAATTTGTGTGTGTGTGTGTGTGTGTGTGTGTGGTTTCTATGTGTATGTATGTGTGGGTGGGGGAGAATGCAGGCATCTGTGGGCCTCCCTAATTAAAGAGTGCGGCTGGGCCAAGCTCTTGTTTTTAAGATCCCATTTCAAAGCAGGAGACATAGAGGGCTTATTTTTGAGCTGGGAACGTGTTGGTTTATCCACAAACCTCACTTGCCTGACGACTGACAAAAATCGGTCCACGAGGATGCATCAGGAGTGATTTTTAAGCTAGAACTGTGTTGTTACATGGTGAAAGACAGACAAAGGCCATATTCTCATCTGTCACTGTGCGACTCTATAAATGCTGATGATAAGTGATTTGGTATGGCGGTTGTGTGAGGCTTTATTTAATGAAGTGATGACTGAAGGGAGAAAAAAAATGCCACAAATTGTCAAACTGAGCCCAACACCTCCCCCTTGTGGAGTAGCAATGAACTCCATTTCATTAATGTTATAATGCGTTCAAACGAGGCCCATTTCAAAATCAGGTCAGCTGAGATGAGATTTGAAGTAATTTGTTGAACCTTCATGTTTTCATTTTAAAGACTTATCTTTCTTTGTGTTAATGCTTCAGCGAAATGCTCCATCTTCGGACTACATGAGTGTATATAGTTGTGTAAAATGTACACGGATTACCTTTTTTAAAACCAACATCGCTGAAGCACTATCACCCCTCTTTGTTTCCTTTGACATCAAAGCCAGCTTTCCATGTTGGTGTTCATCCTCATTAGGCACCACAAAAGGATGATTACATCAAACGTGTGTGCAGCCATAAAGGGAAATGTGTGCAGCCAATAGTTTCACCTTACCTCTTTATTCAAAAAAAAAAAGAAGAAGAAAAAAATAGAGTGGGTCTGTGTACAACAACCTATAATCTACATAAATTTGATGACAATGGCACACCCTGATTTTTTTCCTCTCCTTTTTTGTGCTTGGAAATCTTCTTCCCAGCACAACAAATGTTTGCATAACAGCTATGGTGTCAAGTGGAAACATGTTGAAGTATATATCAGCAGGACACTGAACTCCTGCTGACTTGTTGTAACCAGCACAGATAATTCATTAGGTAATTTTTTTTAAGAGATGAAATGCAGTACTTATTTAATAGGGAGCAACTTTAGAAAATCTGAATGAGCATGTCTTTTTTTTCATGCAAGTCTACACACTAAGAGGCAATATGAAAAAAAAAATACTGTCCAATAAGCTCTGACTTAAAGGGTGTTTCCTTTGACCTGGTAAATGTTAATAAAAAGGAAGATGCTGTCCTCTAGTGACAAATGATGTTATAGCAACCTAACGACCTCTGAGAGTACAAGTTGTGATGGGAATAAACCCAGTGTTTGAAAATTTGTGCCATATAACAAGAATCAGTCAAAGACTGCAAGGTATTATGATGACTCAAAACATTAAATATAAGGCGCGACGTGCCAGATATCAAAGGGGTAGTCACCCTTTCAGATGCAAGTTTTTTAAATGTATTTACAGGTACACTCACCAGCCACTTCACTGACTACTCCTTTTTAGTATCAGGCTGGAATTACATGTGCCTTTAGAACAGCCTTCTTGTGGCACAGATTTGATAAGATGCTGGAAACATTTTGGTCCATTTTGACATCATAGTATCACACAGTTAGTGCAGATTTCTCAGCTATACATCCGTAGTGCCGATCTCCCATTTAATGGCATCACAAAGGTGCGCTATTGCACTGAGATTTTGTGACTGCAGAAGCCATTACAGTGAATACAGTGAACTCACAGTCATGTTCAATAAACCAGCAGCAGCAGCTGTCAGAAGATAGGTGGACTGTGGTCATGAAGGTCATGAAGAGATGGGCATGTTCAGCAATGGTACCCAGGTAGGCTGTGGTTTTAAATGATGCTCAGCTGGTATTAAGTGTGCCAAGAAAATATCCCCCACACCATTAGACAGGATGGCATCAAGCCACGCTGGATCCATGCCTTGATGTTGTTAACACCAAAGTCTGGCCCTCCCATCTGAATGTCACAGCAGACACTGAGACACGTAATGGTTGTCCAATCTTCTGCTGTCAAATTTTGGTGACACCATGCCAAATGTAGCCTCAATTTCCTGTTCCTACCTGACAGGAGTGGCACCTGTTGTGGTCTTCCATTACTCAGGTATTTCAAACCTAGTCGGGGGTGTCCCCTTGGAGGAGGTCATTCAACATTCCCCACCCTATCACATGACCTATTGGGGTATTCTGAAGTAAGGTGTGAGCAGGGTTGAGGTGCCTGGGAGGGGTGCATTGTAGGTGGCTGCCAGTCGGTGCTGTAAACCACCACCTCTGTTCAGTAATGGTCGTTCACAGTAAACATAGATGGCTTCTTTTACTCTTTTTCAAGCATCTGTCTTCCCGGTCCAAAATGTGAACACTGACATCCTCGAAAGAGTGTCCTTTATTCATTAGGTGCAGATGTACAGCTGAGTCTTGTCCTGTCGAGGTGGCACTTCTATGTTGTGCCATGCATTTGTAGAGTGGCTGTTTGGTTTTTCCAATTTACAGGTCTGAGCGGGTGACCTCAGTAGGTCACATGGGTGGGACAAGGTCTCACTGTATTTTTTTTTTCAAGCTCTTGAGACTATCATGACAATAATAAGAGAGATACACTGGGGGAAATGAAACTGTAAGTTAAGACTAGTCAGAGTCTTAAAATGTTATTGAGAAGAGATATGTTTTCATATAGGATTTAAAAATGGTTAAGGAGGCAGTACCATAGTTTCGGAGCTAAAACTCCCTGGTCAGCTGTACCAGACAATCAGGAATTTGGAATTACTAAAAGTTGTTGATGACCAGACCTAAGCGAGCAGTGTGGGACATTGGATTGGAAAAAGTCTGATAAATAACTTGGAGTAAGCCCATGTAAGCACTTATATGCGACCAATAATATTTTAGAACTGATCCTGTACTTCACAGAATGCCAATTTAAGAATATTCGGCAAATATGATTGTGCTTCCATGTACCAGTCAGGAATATGGATGTAATAAAAGCATTAATGACCTTCTCAAGGTTGGTTGTAGAAAAAATAATTGAACTTTAATTAAAAGTCCTATTTTTTTAAAAAGTCAAATTTAAGAAAAAGAATTTAAAATATCACCAAGTTTTCTTTGGGTTTTTTTTTTGCCTAAGGTTTAAGATATAATGCCAGGGACCCGAGATATGAAGGAGTAATGGAAAATGTAACTGCCTGCCACTGACTGAAATGAATCAGTGTTGTTATGTAAGAAAGACTGCAGCTGCTTGAAAACCACTTTCTCCAATACTTTAGATAGAAAGGGCAGGCTATAGATTGGTCTACAATCTGATGGATCTGTACGGTCTTTAAACTAGGCTAACACCGTCTCTGTCACTAAAAGAGTATTTCTAATCATTAAAATAGATGGCCCGATTCCATGAAAGACTTGTTTAAACAGAGAAGACGTCTGATTTACATGTAGTTGAATTTAAATTATCAACAATATTAGTTAGGGCTGAAAGTGAAACAGGCTCAAAGTGGTCCAACAGAATACTGACGGAATATGAAGTGAGTTGATCATTATTGTATTTTGCAGAATTAGTTCTGAGCTCCTATCAAAAAAATAAAAATTAAAAAATTAGGAAAGTGTCACAAAGTGCAGGAGACATGCTTTGAAAGATGTGTGTGTGTGTGTGTGTGTGTGGTGGTGGTGGTGGTGGTGGTGGGGGGGGTTGTTAAGCACAGAACTGACTGCACTAGGAAGGACTCATGATCTGAATGAGCAGAAAACAAGTCAGAAACATATCATCACCCGCCAAAAATAATGGCCTAAGTCATTTTTTCAGGTTCTTAAAATATTGAAAATATGATGATTTAAGCAAAAATAAAAATTTTCAATAAAAAATGACTTAGGCCATTATTTTCAGAGCATGACAATATCTTTTTCTTGAAGCCCTGACAGGCTCCTGATATCCGTTTAGGCAATTTCTCAAAATTTTGTAAGTCATTTGCAATTCATATTTTGTCCACTTTCTTTTAGCTCTCCTGCATTGTTGTCTGAGTACCTGAGTAGACTCATATAGCCATGACCGATGTTGTGATTTAGGGCAGTATGACCTCAGTGGAGCAACAGAGTCCAGGATAGCAGTGCGAATAATGTTAAAAGAATTAAAAATAAACTATACAAAAAAGTAGCATCCTCAACACTGCAGACAGTGTTAAAAGGCTCAATAAGTTAAAAACACTTGGATTTAAAGGATAACAAACGTGACTATTAAGAATCACGGAGAAAACTCACCATTTTAAATGTCATATTTAGGTATAAATATCAGTTAAAAACTCTGAAAGCCCCTGGATAAAATCATTACTAAATTAAATTGGGTGATATCCCAGGACACAAAGTACGCTCTTTGCTGTACAAGTTCAAATACTTGCAGTTCAAAGCTAGAAAATAGGTCACTTTTCACTGGGTGGCAGGAGAATTTTTTCTTAAAAACCGAAGAAAGACCCCGTTCCCCTGCCGGTTAACCTGGGAGAAATGATAAATCCACACTTATCGGGCTGAAGTTCAGAGAAAGCCAGGTCTCTCTGACTGAGACCTGGCTGACTGGTGAGCACAGAGCATTTCCAGTCCACAAGAGCAAAAGTAGCTTAAAATAAAAGTTTTATTGGTGAGTGATCTTGCATTCCCCCGTAAAACCTTTACAGTATATTGAATGACTAGCTAGTGTTCTCTGACTGCCAGCAGCTTCTCTCGTTTGCACATGCACATTGTGGAACCTCTGGTCTTCAAGGGAAAACTGATCAGAGACCAGCATGCTAGACAAGCTGCCAATGTTCTAGACAAGCTGCTGGTCATTGTCTCTGCTTGCCTTTCTGTAAAAGTCACTGCATGTGCTGTTTTGGAACAGGTAACTCATGTTAAATTCTGAAGTCAATCCAACAGAAATATTGTAGAAAGGAATGAAGAAACTGCCCAGAATTCCAGAACTAGATAAAAGTTCTCTATCTGGTTTATTTTTCCCCAACACATGGGGAATATTTGACCTTTTTAACTTAATAAATCAATGAGTCAGGTTCAATATTTTTCTTTCGTTAATTTCATTGTCTTCTGATTCTACTTATAGGATTTGTATGAAATTCAGAGAATATTTTAAGTCATATTTATGAAAAAATGTAAAAAGAAAAAAAAAAAAAGAAACCCACCACTTCTTATCATTATCCTTTAAAAAAACATTATACTTTAAAAATGTATTTTCTAGTGATATTATGAATAACATTACATGTACTATGAATAATGCTTTACAGACACAGATTACTTAAGAACCAGAACAAAGCCATGGATTGATATTTGTCCTGCTGTTAGCAACAAATACGAGAGCCTTCGTGATGACATCATAGGTGAGAGCAGGGTTGCTGTGAGGTCAGCTGTTAGCAGGTGACACATGCCAGAAAGAAGAAAGAAAGCACTTTGCTTTGGAACCAATCTGCATGATCATCATTTTCTTCATTACTCTAAGTAATACTTCAAATTTGAATATAAAGGTTTGTTTTGGATAATACTTTAATGTCTCGCCATAGTATCCTTGAGCAAGGCACTGAACCTAAATGTTCTCACACAGTGTTCATCCGACTGTTAAATGACAGAAGAATCTATTAAACCCAAATACATACACACACCTGACAGTAGCAGTAATGTCTCCTCCAGTGCCCATCCTCCCGCTCACCAGCCACCATCAGCCACCCATTGTCTATGATAGCTGGGATGGAAGGGGAGACAGATGAGAGCCAGGCCACACCACACCACTTCACCTTCCCTCTCCTTCAGCCTGACAGGACCTGAATTACAGTAAATGATAGCCCTCCTTGGCCACAAAGCGATTTGACCTGCCACCGTGTCTCTCCCTGCAAACCCACTCACCCCACCTCCTTTAATAGGTCTCCAATGAGTGGCCAAGCTCCCTTAGGACCCAGCTGGCAAAGAGGGACAAACTCTTTGAGTAAAGAGGGATGGAGGCGAGAAGATTGATAAGAATCCCAGTAACAGGGTATGAGTTGCTAGATTGAAGGAGAGCTGGCATTGTTTGCAGCAAACACACAGACACTGACTGCACTGCACAAATTTTGTGGACAGTAAGCAGTGATTCGGCAAATACAGCAATCTTACTTGTATACAATATAGAGAAAAGTAGAAGCAGCAATAGTATACTGGAACAATATTAAACAATTAAATTAATGTAATAGAAAGTAGAGAGTAAGAGGAGGGATGGTTTAAGCAGCATATGAATACTATTAAAATTGTTTAAATGACATCTTTATCCATTTTTTTTTGAATGAATGAAGGTGAATGACTTCTGTTTTTTATCACAAAAGTCTGCATTTAATCACAGCACAAATAAACTGGTAGGAAAGGACAAACATAACGAGGAGAGTAATGAGAGGAGGACAGTCTAGTGAGTGGCTGACCTCCCAATCACCTGTCTCGCTTTTGTCATTTGTGCCTGTAGCCTGTGTTTTTTGGTATGTTTTTAGTGTGTTGGTTTGATTGAATAACATTTTTTGCCGTGTATTTGTTTCTATTAATGTATCCTAAGTATGTATTCTGCGAGGTAGTTGTATAATATGAATCACTTAAAATCTCTGTCCCTGTTTTTGAAAGTAAACGTAATAACGGTCATGGTGTCTGCCTCTACAGTGACTCAGAAAGCAAGTTGAACTGATCGATTTTGGTTAGCAAATACAAATAAAAAATTTTTTTTGTAAACTATGTTTCTCATAGAGTATAATTAAAAATTGAACACCAACCAAGTTGAAAAAAAAAAAATTGAGTTAATAAGTTGTAATTTCAAGAAAATGACATTTCTACTTATGTATCTCAAAATTTTAAGTTACTGAATAGAAATTTTGAGAAAATAACAAGAAAGTAACTTCCTTGTTACCTGGAAGAACCTGGAGCCAGTTTGTTTGCTATACATTGGTAACTCACTGATGCTGTCACTACCCATGCATCTGCGCCACCTGCTTCTGGGCACCAAGGAAGTCACGTACCTTCACAGAGTTTTTTTCAGTGGTGGAAACAAGCTTCCATACCACTGAGACTATATTAACATATACATTAATGTATATAGCACATTCACTGCTTGTTTGTGTTGTGTTAGTTGATATGTTTCTTTAATGTAACTTTGGATAAATCAAATGTATGATGCATCTTGCTCAACTGCCAGCTTTTCTTCAACATCTTCTTGCAATCTTTCTGGATATAGTTCAATTCATGCTGGCAGTAAACTTGTTAACTAGAGCCACCTAGAGTATCTAGCCTTTTCCTCATTTCCAACCTGGCCACCTAGCTCCATAGCATCAACAAGATGAAATCAAAAGAAAAAAGAATAGCTGAGCAACTTTTATTTTTTTAATCTCAGGCAGAAATGGATGGATCACCTTTAGACAGAAGACGACCTAAAACAAACAGTACAAACTATAATAATGGGTCTCAAAAGTGACCAAATTAATGCAGAAGAACATAGTTAATACCCTTTAGAGGATCTGGGAGTTCCTTTTGTTGGGGAGGTCAGACTGATCAGAGTGTCCGGATGAAACAGCACTTCAACCAACACCATATAAGGTCTACCCATCTGTTACTATGACTAATGACATGCAGTAGAAAGGTGGCAGCAGAAGCACTGTGTGGATGCAGCACTCTGTCAGTGAAGTGTTAGAAGGTTCAGCAAAGAACAATCAGAAAACAAGTGTTGCTTATTAGGACAGAGAAGTCGTTTTTTCCCCTTTAGATTCAGGAGTTATGGGAATCAGTAGCTGTTGGTCAAATGTAATATGGGAAAAATTAGCAGTGCCTAACTGCTCTCAGAGCTATCATCCATCCATCTATCCATCCATCCATCCATCCATCCATCTTCCTCCTCTTATTGTCCTCATAACAGTCCACACAGAACCACGCAGACCCAATGGTCAAGATACACAAAGTGGGCTCTTTTATCAATGTCAGTGTTTTTAAGATTTAATTTTTGGCATTTCTTTGACATTTGACATTTGATAGGATCATTCAGAGTAAATAGGAAAGCAGGGAGAGGGTAGGGGGAATGACATGTAGGAAAATGGGCTTGAGGGGAACTCAAACCCAGGGCTTTCAGCACACTGGTGTCCTGTTCCACAAATTATGGAATTTAATTTTATTCTGATGTTTAACCTGACTGTCCATTTGGAGATGGTGGTAATTAATTTTAAGAAGACTTAATTAGCCAATAGGGCCATTATATAATGGTCTTATTGGCTAGTTAATCACATGGGATTTACATGTATATGTGATTAGCAGTATGGTTGAAATAACACACCTGATTAACCATTTCCTGGAAGATTTTTTAGTAAGTGTTTGGCAGCAAAAATACCGATCAAGCATCAATATGGGACTACTTATGTGTGAGAATGGAAGGTGCCAGTAGACGAAAGGGTGAATATTCAAACACACAAAGCTAAAAGCTGTACAAAGCTAGATTCATATTTTAAGTAAAACTTTGTATTAAATCAAGGTTTTAAAATAAGGCAAAGGGTGACCTCAAAACCAATAAAAGTTATTCAAAGTGTAGTAATTACAGATGTGACTGATATTTTTTCTTTACATAGCATAAGTTTAGGTTGTAAAAGTACAGTAAAAGTCCTCACTACACTACATTGAGCACAATGCAAAACGTGAACCCTTAGCATTGAATTTAAGCATACATTACAAATACAGTTCTTCAGGTGTCAAATTCTTGACATGGACTGCAGCTCCAGAGGAAGCTCTGTGAATAGCATTATAGTATGATGGGTGATTTCAAACAAGAGCTGCCTAGAACAGAAAGGAGCAAGTTATGCTATGTGGTGTGTCTGTCATTAGATGGCAGTATTGTGTTAGTAAAGGACAGGAACCTCAGTTCTCACACGATCTTCTCTTGTTATTTTCAGCCTGTGCTCCCAAAAGCATATTTCATTAGTTAAAAATAAAATAGAAAAATTTAACTGAATGAGGCTATGACTTAACTTATACTTAACTTATAACTTATAAGCAAGACCAAGTCAATTATGTAAATCTAACACATCAATGATTATTCAATGATAATAATCAACATGGGGAAAATAAGGTATAAAAAATGGAACATGACTTTTTGTAAGGTTGGCTGAAGGAAGCCAATCTATTTTCATTTCCAAAGTTATGAATGAAATGAACTCACTGTTATAATTATGTTGGATTTTTCCATTTACTATTTAGATTAAAGCTTTGCATGTCATACAGTGTAGGTTCTGTCTCAAGCTTTGATGCATCAGTTGTCTCAAATCATCTCCCTGTCTGTCTCTGCTATTTTGGTCTTGAACAGTTTGCCACGGCAGTCTAAATAGCAGAAATGCCAGTGTTGCTATACATAGGTCAGTTTAACACTTAGCCCATAATGAGTCTGTTAACACATACTTCATTTGAGAGATGAGATGTTTATTAGGAAGAATACACTCAAAATGGCACCTAATGTGTAAACTGAACAGTTTATCTGTTTAGTTATGGCTGTGACAAATTAATGACTGTCATTTTTAAAACAAATAGAACCTTTTTAAAAAGTTGGTTTTGTTTTAAAATTCTTCCTTTTCCCTGTATTTTTAAACTTTGTAATTTCATTTTATAAAGCTTAATCTTATTCTAGTTCATCTTTAGTGCACTTGTTCCTTTTCTTGATCTTGTTTGTCTTCTTCACACATTTTTGAGAATTCAAAGGGAAACAAATATATTTCCAAACCTGAATTTCATCTTAGTTGCTCAGCTTCCAAGTCATGTTTTTTTTTGCAGTGATTGTCCCAATGACAGTTGTCCTTGCATACATCCAGTGCGGGTTGTATAGATGACCTCTTGGCTAGCTCATGTTTGGACCCATCATCTCAGGATGGTCTCTTTTCTGAGCATTTAAGGAGGTTCGTGCTATCACCATCTGTATTGCTGGGCTTTCTTTACCTGAAGATGATCATTCCCTCTCTGGTATTTAGAAATTGTGATCATCTGAATTGGATAAGGAGGCATCAAAAATAGATTTGTTTTCATTTTAAAAAAGTTGTAAAGAAGGTTTTGTACTGTGAATGTACAGTACATTATCCAATCAAGATATGAACACATCTACAAGTCAATAATCAGTTATAGCAGTAGTGCTACTTATTGGTAACTGGAAGTCAGCATTTTGGGACAAACGTCTTAGTTTGTGGTGTCTTCTGCACATTATAAGCAACAACGTGATGTATAATAAGTAGGTGTTGCCAAATTGCGGTCACTGTAAATGATATAGAACTTCTTTCTGCAACATCCAGTAGGAGTACAGGCCTGAAGATTTCTACATCAGGCCCTCAAACTACACATATAGGGTTTGAGGGCCCAATTTTTACAGCTTGCAGTTTCTAAATAAAATATAATATAAAATATAAAAGAATTCCTGTGTGGTTGAAACACCTTTAAAATAAATGTGTTCAAACAGCATTTTCATTTTACAAAATACATATTTTTAATTTTAATAAATATTTACACAAGTATTTAGATGCTTTTTATTTTTCTGTTGTCCCAGGTACACATCTCTTACTGTAATAGCTGATCAGTAATGCTACTCCCTAGATGGGCAGAACAGGTGTTTTACTGGACTCTTTCTTTTACCGATGACAGGGGAGACACAGGGCCTCGAACCAGTAAGTGGAGTCCCCAAAGCCCACAGAGCCTGGGAGTGGACCTACAGCCATATATCTGTTCTAGTTCACATGAGCCCCCTGCTGCGTGTGTGCTTTCGTGCGTGCGTGCGTGCGTGCGTGTGTGTGTGTGTGTGTGTAGAGAGAGAGAGAGAGAGAGAGAGAGACTCATAAACTGTCTTTCTCTCATGCTTGTTCCTTTGTTTGAGTTTCTGTCCTATGAGTAGTGATAAAAACCAGCTAAGCTGTATCTTTTTACAAATTAATCTACTTTGATTTCAACTGAACCATTCATATTGCATATTGTGATGCCTTTACACTAGATGCTTTGTGTAGTAACCCTTAGTGCAAACAATATTATTGGTTAGACAATAAGAAATTTACTAATGACAGTGAGTGTATCTTATTTTATTAATTAATTAATTTTATTTTTTATGATTCCAGATAAAACAAACCATATGGCAAAGCATTATCCTTAACAACTGAATATGATCCTGTTGGTGGATTAAATTATTCTGACCGGACAATTACACACAATTAAATGTTCATTTTTCTGTTGGGCTACAAATTTTTTCTGTCAATTTTTCATGTTTTGCTAAGCTTGGGTGCACCAATGGATTCATTTCTCACTTAAATCAATCGTTTCAGACAAAAAGTATCCTCAAGGCCACAATAAATGTTGTATGGGCAAGTGTCAGTGTTCAGTGAATATATCATCTTTTAGTGTTTCAAAATGTACAGCACATGTACAGCAACGCTGGTGTTTAATAATAATTTTATCGCATGAAATATAAATCATGAAATGCTTGGTTAATGTGTATAACTGGCTAAAAATATTATTCATGACTTCTGTTAGAGCATGGTCTAATTTAAGTAACTTCATTTAGAAACATTGGACAACATAAGATCATTAATTTCAACTCGGTTAAAGCCATTTATACAATGTACTCACATTTAGTCACAAGTCACAATTTTAACAATACATTCATACAGCACTTCTTTCTATATACATCAAGGATTGTAGGTACATATACCTCACATCCACAGTCAATTTAGAATCACCAATGAACCTAATGTGTATGTCTGTGGACTGTAGGAGGAAGTCGGACTACGTGGAGAGAACCCACGTGGGCACAGGGAGAACATGAAAACCCTGCACAAATAGACCCAAGCCAACCAGGAGACATGAAGAAGAAACCTTGTTGCTGTGAGGGAACAGAGCTAACCACTGCGCCACCATGCCACCCGTTTGTATTGTTCTGTATTTTTATCTGAGAATTCAGAGAGGGATTCCTGAGATTCAGGTTTCAGGTGGCTTGGTATTGGTTTGTGAACAGGAAAGGTTAATATTTGACATCACTCCTGGGAAAGAATTTCTGCAAATATTTGGGTTTTTGTTTAGTTTTTACAGCTGGAATTTATTCGCATTTCCAACTGAATGAGAGGATGTGACTCATCGGCTTTGGGGTGATTTTACAAAATGTGAAATTGAAGCATAAATGTGAATGATATGTGTTTATTTAAATAATAATCACACTGATATTTTGCAGTTTGTCTTTAATATCAAAAAGCCTCAAATGTATATAATATTTAGCCCATGCAAATTATTATGTTTATGTGTGTGACTGTGTGTGTGTGTGAATGCAGAACTCAACACATCTGCCTGTCTCTGTGTTTGAGTGCATATGAGTTTTGTGTTTATATGCATCCATCTTTAAGAATATTTCTTTGTATGTGTGCGCATGGCTCAAATGTGTTGAACATGTGTAAAATGCATGCGGCTGTATTTTTAGCACTGGACAAAAAACAGCTTGAGATAAATACATTTCAGTTGACAGTGCACATGTTTCCAACAAAAACACTGAACACTGAACAGCACTGACATGCTGTTTACTCAAATGTCAGTGTTAACCATGGTTTGGAGACATCCCTCAAAACCACAGAATGCTCTACATCGTGGAAATATTATAAAACAATTAGGCAACAAGATTTGACAATGCATGATCTGTCCTGAGTTTCACGAAGAATTGAAAAATAATATAGTATACTAGTATACTAAACTACACTCTCTCTCTCTCTCTCCCTCTCTCTCTCTCTCTCTCTCTCTCTCTCTCTATATATATATATATATATATATATATATATATATATACACACACACACATATATATATATATACATGCAATGAACTTACAGAACCTAAGATGTATCTGTTGATTACAAAGGTGGATATTGGGATAGTCCAAACTGCAATTGAGTGCATGCAGTTTGTCTTAATCAAAGTGTCATTTTCCAGTCAATTGATAAATAACCTGTGTTGTTAAAATACATTTTAAACAAATGTTTTGTTTTGTGGGAAAAAAGTGAATGAAAATAAAATGAATAATAAAATAATAAAACAGGATGAGGACACAAAGGCAAGTAGATTGCGCGATGTATTTATAGTCCAGTTTCCAGTGTGTGTGTGTGTATAAAAAAACAGTTGCTCAGTAATTTACATGCATAGGCACACCCATAAACATATTTAGTTTAACATGTATACCATGTAAAAAAACATCAGAAAAGGACTAAGACATGATTAGAACATGCATTAACATAATAAACATACTGATGCACTAATGGTCTTATTTTGTTCTACCAAATATTATACCTATTTGAAGAAATGTGACTAGTTTAGACTAGTCTAGCAAAACAAAAATCATCACTGAAACATCTATAAGAGGCAGGCACTTTGACTTTAATTGGTCCACAGTGTGGATTTCCTACATAAACAGAATTGGGAAGCGGCTCTCGGGTATTAATGCATTATTGAAGAACACAGAATGACCCTGTTACTGATTATATAAGAAGAAAAGCTTTCACTACCATTTTGAATTGACTGAACTCTGTCAAACTAAAACTGGATCTTGATATGATGACAGACAGTGTGTTGACTCAGCTTTGTGCTGTTGTTTGAATTAGTGGATACCTGAACAAGACAGACACACAAATCAACAATTCTGATTGTTGCTGGTGAGAAGTTTGTAGAAGCAAGGAAAGTGTAAAGATTTGTCAGTCATATCAAGTCTTCAGCTCCCTGTCTGCAATGTCAGCTTTTTCAGTTAAATGACTTACTATTAATATTTAAAAGTTTTTGGCTTTGCATGACAATTTGATACAAATGTAGCTTCTTTTGCAACCAAATGTGTTAATCTACACACCTCTGCCTCACTAACACCTTCTCTCCCTTTTCTGCTGGCTGTTTTAATGAGATATAGGATATGCATGGTACATGTCCAAGTTGAAAGAATCAGTCACTGGTGGCAACAGTGCTGATCCATCAAGGATAGCACCTTTTACCCTGAAAATTCTGCCGACTCAGGAGGGCAATTAACACCTCGACAGCCTGGGTCAGAAATGAGCTGAAGATGTCTCCCTTGTGGACGGCGTGGTTGGCCGCAGAGCCACAACACTCCTTGCTGATGTGTTGGTCTGTGTACTAGTATGTGTGTGTGTGTGTGCTTAAGAGAGAGAAATGAGAAGCAAGGGTTTTGTGATTGTAAGTGTAGTGGTGGTGGTGGTGCTAGAGGGTTGTGGTCCTGTGTGTGTGTGTGTTTGTGTGTGTGTGTGTGTGCGTTTGCACAGTGCTGACAGGCAGTGAGAGGTGTTCAGGTAGGTGATCCGCAGGGTAATTATGCACAACCTCTGGAGAGTTCACACTAGGGCATTGTGGGTATTTTTGTTTGTTTTAGCCATTTCCTCTTCTTTTCTTTTTTCTACAGTCGTTCACATGAATGAAATATCAAATGTACCTCAGAGGCTCATGCTAGGTTTAAAAGAGCATTCATCTGCATATTAGGATTGATGCTAGAGGGAAATGTGATCACGTCTCCGGACTCCAGACACACATTTCTGAAATTAATATGCGCTCGATAGGCTGAGAAGAGGTTTCATGAATATTCATCAGGCTTAATGTGGATGTCTGCAACTGGTATCACTGTCGATTAGAATAAAACATTCTTAATGTTCTTAATTGGCCAGAGTCCCATGACTGTGTTAGGTGTTCATCTTATAAACATTTGACGTGTCCAATTCAAATCCTACAGCCTAACCTCAGAATACTAAATCTCCTGACCTTTGATCAAGGCAATTAACCTGCTCTATCAATTATCAAATGAAGCATAACATGGCAGATTCGCATTCACGTGCAGAGTCAAGAGTCCATCTTGACTGATCTCACTCAATTTCTTTCTCAAGGGCCATAGTACACTAAAAAAAAAAGAAATTGCATAGCCTAATTTTATGAATACATTATTATTCACTTTTACATTACAAGAGTTTCAGCTGATGTTTTCATATTCTACATTTTAGAAAACTGGTGTCTTCCTGTTGTAGTGGACTTTTAAATTAAACAAAGAAAATCACTGTATCTCAGTCACTTCAGAAATATTTAACCTGGACACCTGCTCCAACCAAAATTAGCTTCACCCAAGTAACTGAAATCTGACCACTTCACTGCAGCTGCAGCACTGCACACTTCTCTTGTCCGTCATGGCTCCCATGCAGACCAAAGCGAGCGGATTCTCGCCTGAGGACCAGGAAACCCGAGCCTCAGTTAGACAAACACATGCTACTTCCAAAATAACAATGCGACAGCGACCCAAGCTCCCTAGACAGACATGAGGCATGCTGACGCTGAAGTGCACAGTGGGGGGATTGGATTACCAAGAGTTTGCAGTCTGAACTACCAACACATAAAATGCAGGATGACTAGAAGGGGTGGATTAAAAACTAAAGATAATCATATATATAATATATATGTATATACATATATATATATATATATATATATATATATATATATACATATATATACACACACACACACACACATAAAGGTCAGAATGAATTGTTTCCCATAGAGGGCCGCAATGCAATGTAGAGGGTGCATCTCAGAATGTGGTCTCTACCAGGTCTGCATATAGAGGACAATCCATGGATTGAATATCACAGTTAGAAATACAACAGTCTTCCAGTCACTGTATTTATAGGCATATATGTTCAGGTTTGCATTTTTAAACATCTGTATGAATCTAAGCAAAACAGTTTACCTTTCAATAATTTCATTTTCTTATAAGCTCATAAGCAGGTAGGTAATTCAAGTTCAAAAGAACAGCAAAATGTCAGCTTGTCAGTGGAGTACTTTAAGTTAAACTGAATCAGGAAAAGTACAGTGAATACTTGCAGTCAGTATCAAATTTAATGAGGTATCAAATCAGGATATGGTTTATCAGTTCTGGAAACACTTAAATTATGTCCATATGCAATGTGAAGGAATATATTTTAAACATATTATGAACCCTATTTAAAGCAAATTGGAAATAATTTCTATATGCAAAACTTTCCACACACTCTAACACATGAAACATCCAAGTATTGTTCTCCTACCATTACTTTTGTCTTAACAAGGGGAGCAGCCGTTGTGCGTCACAAATACCAAATGGTCTGTGCAACAACATCAGCTGCCTGGGCATTTGTTAAGTCATTGTGGATACAGTGTGTCATCTAAATGTAATGTGTACGTATTTTGAGGAGGAAGTGTTCTGTCATCTCAGAGTAGGTATCTGTCAGCAGACTGTATCCTTTTGGGTTGCAGCAGGAGGAAGCAGCCTTGACCAGGCCTTTTTGCCCTGCACCAGCTGCCCCGAAGCAGTGGGCAGTAAATCCAGGCAGCATCACATATAAACACATACACACATACACAGCTGGATTACGCGCACATATCTGCACCTGCACTTACAAGAAGTGTTATCCCAGTGTATGTGTAAGGTACTGATTGAAATATATCAACAACTTTATCAGAGTGGACATAATTACTTAAACAGTGTGTGTTTCAATGCAGCAGGAATTTTTGTACACTTATGGTTTCCTTTCTTTGATATATAGATTACAATCAGTCTTCACTGGCTATATATATACATACATATATATATATATATATATATATATATATATATGTAGTCAATGTGTGTGTGTGTGTGTGTGTGTGTGTAAAAAACTAATTATTCATAATACTAATGAAGACTGAGTCAAAGCCATCATTTATTGAGGACACAGAGTTGACATACTGAAGTAATTTCACATGACTCTGGCTTTTACCAGACTGCGTTGAGTTCATGACTCTGATTAAATGTGGAATTATATGTATGTAACTACACAGGTAGAGAAAAAATGGCTACAATAGACAGTTACAATAAAAAAAAAATTGTGTGTGTGTGTAAGAGAAAGAGAGAGTGAGAGAGATAACGAGAGAGAGCACCAGAGGCAGTGGAGAGCAGAACAGCTCAAATTCTTCCTCTTGCCTTGCTCCCCGTACTTCTTCCAGCTGCTCAGATTTACAGATGCCCATGACCCTTTCATCATAGGAAGTCGACACGACCACTGGGGTCTCCCTTTGCTGGCTCAGATCCATTGCTTCTCATTCTCCTCCCTCAAACACAGAACACACCTCCTCTCCCTGGAAACTCAGAATCCTTTTTGAGTGACTTCAACTTATTGTTCAGAAGTAGGAAGGCGAGCAGGGCTGTGTGGCATCTCTGAAGCTTTTATTTGTCTTGCATGAGTCCATCCTTTTTCTGAAGTGGGAATGGCAATTAACAGGGTGTGGTTTTTGAAACATTTACTCAATGCATTACTTGCTGTTTAGTGAACCCTTATTTCAAAGTTACTTTCCATACTATGGAACTGTGCATTTATTTTGGAACTGCATGAGTTCAGACTGGCTTTGTAAGTGCCAACCGACAGAGGTATGACTATGACTAATGAGTACTCAAGAGAGACCTCAATATTTTCTTTTATTTGGAAAGCTGCAGCCATATTTTATGTGTAATTATTTCAATATGTTCTATAACAGTGAATAAGAGTGGCCAAAGCTGGATATTTCAGATTTTTTCCAGTACTTTAAGATTGCATAATAATCGTGATTACAAATTACCCACTGTAACATACCATAGGGATATAATGCCACCAAATTACCATAAATCATCAGATCAACCAGATTTCCCTGAACATATGTTACACAACCCAAGAAAAATCATGAACAGAGAATTTGCCTCACAATTAATTCAGCTTATAGGAACACATTCATATCTTTTAGAAAGAAGCTTTTCTTTCACCTTAGGTAACTTCTCTGTCAGAGGTCACATTACCGTTAGTGTACCACAAGTCCTATTTTAGTTTCTAAGTACATGCTTCCACTTGCTGAAGTTTTATAAATCCATGACAATTCCTTTTACTGCTATGCTGATGACACACAGCTATACCTTCAGAAGAGACTTGGTGACCCTAAAGGCCTAGCTGTTGTTTTAAGCTACCTCAGTGATGGGACATTTTCTTCAACATAATACCTCAAAATATGAAATCCTCCTACAAACCTTAACATCACTGAGAGTTATCCTGGCCCATTGTCTGCTAAAGTAAAGCTTGTTGCTAAAATCTTAGGTGTTCAATTTGATACAGCTTTGACCTTTAAACTACATAAAAAATGCCTAGTCTTGCTTCCTATAAATAAAAAACATCTAGAGAACAAAACTGATTGTTTCACAGTACATGTATAGCAGGAATGTTGACCCCATATGAACTAGTTAACGGCCTTAAATCAAAAGTTGAGGTTTAAATCTAAAGGTTCTCCTCAACTTTAGAATTACTTTACTTTGCAAAGTTTTTCTGTTCTGCTCCTCAGTGGAGACGGACACACTTTTCTTCTCTCGCCAGTGCTTCCTTTTTTACCCCGGTTTGCTGCTTTGCTGCTTAGAGCCTCTCCTCACACAACTTCCGAACTAGAATTCATAATTATGGATCTGGTAAGCTAGTCTCTCAACACTATTTTTTTTTAATCAAATTTTTCACCATGAGGAGCTTGGGGAAGGAGAACCCTATTCCCTCCAATCCAATTGACATTTCCGACTGGCTACATTATGGATTCCTGTGTGGGTGGAAGATGACGTGCCTGGCCATACTGTCAATGGAGGACATACACATTTGGCTTACTGACACTAAGATTTCTCTGAATTGGTCCTGGAGATACCTGGCTTGTCGTTACAGTTTTGGAAGTCTAGGCAGCTGCTGGGGCTTGGTAAGGCTGCTCATGACGGGATTGCAGGAAGGTACAGACTCAACTCATACTCTGTATATCTGGAGCTGATTCGGAGGGCTAAGATCTTGCAGATGTATGTATCTGTTTCAGCACAGCGAAGGAACGAACCAAGATGATTCGGATAATTGGATTATTTTCGCCACTGAGAGGTACCAGAAAGACTAAAGGCTGTCAACAAATTAGTCAGTACAGTCTGTACCAAAACAAGTTGTAGAATTAGGAATTTGGCTCCCTGGTGGCCTTGGACTGCCGCTTACTGTATCTCAGTTTGTCTCCTGGATGTTTTGTAAACAGATGCTCTGCACTCCTGCGGCTCTGTCTTCTCTGATCTGTGTTGAACTGATCTCCCTTGATCTAGCCACTGCTGAACATTTCCATCTCTTATCAGAACTGTTAGCCGAGGAGGGGAGTTTGAGTCAGCCCACAGTAGCCCAACACCCCCTCTCGCCTCCGCTGGCTCCCTCCATCCCTGTCCACCCCACCCTAGTGCTCTCATGCTGTATGTCATGTGCTTCTTGCACTATCGCAGAGGTTTTTGTAACCTCATGCTATGTATGTGTATGTATACAAAGTATGAGATGATTTTTTTCCTCACTCATCCTTATATGTTTTCGCTATTGTTTCAGTCTTTGTAACGGCAACACCTCCAGAAGGGGGCAGCATGGCCACAGTTCGCCTATCTCCCCATGTTTGTTTTGTTTGTTTTCTTGGTGGGTGCTCTGGAACGCAATTTCATTGTACAGGGAAACACTGTTTCTATACTGTGCATATGACATATGTGCGTTGACTTGACTTGAAATCTAGTAACAAACTCTTTTAAATCACTTCTTAAAAGAGATTCTCATCGAGCTGGGTTTATGCAATGACATTCCCTCTGATGTGTTTTTTTAGTTTTGTTTAGTTTATTCTGCCCAAGAGACCTGAGATGACTAGAGTTCACCTTGGGTTTTAAATTAACTTAAGCTTAAGATACCAATCAGCATTGTGCCACACTGTTGATTGTTATTCTGATGTTTTGCTCAGAAATGATTTCACATCCATTTATATGATGTAACAGCTCGTTTAAAATGAAAGTCACATCAGTCTGTCTTTTATCATCTAAGACCATTGTCCAGTAATAATTTGCATTTTAAATTTATATTTATAGAAAGTGGAGAGTTGATATTGCTTTTTATGCAGATGATAGTCATGTGTATGACTCTTATCATGAAACCACCTGAATATTAAAGTTAATATTTACTAACTTTGTTTTTGTTTTGTTTTTTTGTGGTTTTTTTTGGGGGGGGGGTCATGTTTGTTTTGTTGGTCTGGACATTCTCTCTTTTTTTATCTGAGAGTATGTTCATCTTATAGCACTCAGGCTATCCAACCCTCCGGTATGCAAGCTTTATTCCTGTCTTTTAATCAGTTCCCATTTATTGTTTTATTGTTAACTTGTACACCTACATGTATATTTGCTTTTGCTTTTCCACATGACTGTAATTTAATGAAAATTCTACTCTTCTTCCTTTACACATCGGTAAACTCTTGGTTTTACAGTATATCTGTTTTATGTGTTTATTGACTGACATGATAGCTTCAAAACAGCATGACCACAGTGCAAAGTTGGCTCACACTGTGCCATTCAACGTGACTGTTAACGTTTCCCCACCGGATATATTAGAGCAAATAGTCTCTTATATGCCTGAAAGCCAATTACACCTCCATTCTTGTAATAATGAACTCATGAACCCAGCTTTATTGGAGAAGGCTGAGAGATTGGGATCAATATGAATGGACTGGAGAGACAAGGGATGCAGAGAATAAGATTCACTGCACAGTAGGAAAAGCTTCCCCAAACTTTAATTTATTTGGATGTCAATGGTCTCTTTACGAAATCCATCTAGGTCAGCTGCTAAACCTGTATTGCTTCATACAGGGTGTGATAGAAGTATGTTAAGTAGTAAAATCCAGCAGCTTAAGATGGATATTTACACATTTGTATAAGGAGATGCTCCTGGTAATGGCAAAATAATTAATATACATCACAGCTTCTATCTTGAAATTATGTATAAGAGATCCATTAGTTCCTCAGGATTGAACCCAGGGGGGTCATTCTGCGGTCCTGTGAAGTGGAGTTAGGATGTTTGGCACAATGTCACACACACACACACACACACACACACACACACACACACACACACACACACACACACACACACACACACACACACACACACAAACATACATATATTCCAGACCTCACCAAGCTAAATGGAACTCTTCCAGCCTTCCAGTCCAAATGAAATCAAAGTCCATTGACCCCTCTGCTCCATTAAGGAGAATTAATTTGCCTGCATATCAAAACACTATTAAAAGACTGAGGTCAGAGTCAAATTGGGGCCAAAATGGTATTGATTTTGGAGGTCACATACACACGTTAAGAGAAATGGAATTCCATGCCAAGACATTTACTGGACATTGCTATATTACCTCTTTATAAGACAGGAACATTGCAGAGACGGACATTTGGAAATTATGCTACTGGCACAGATAACTAAGCCACCCATAAAGTCTGTTAATAATGTACAAAAACATATATATTTGTATATATATATATATATATATATATATATAAATGGCAGATGTGTTTCTTTATAGTTGACTATAACTTTTTATCCTAATTTCATCATATTGACTTTTACTTTAATTTCCATTCTTTGTTTCATATTAAATGTAACTCTTATGTTATCAGTATTTTAAGCTATTTGCTTTACAACAAAAGCTTGGTTGAGTAACTAATTGTTTACAGTAGATACATACATGGGCAATCAGTGGTAAACACAGATAAAGACACTAATTGTGTATCTCTTTTGGTCATCAGTTTTCACTTAAATAGTCCTTCTGTCTCACTTTAATCAGCTATTAAATATGGAATGCATGTGAAATGATGCATTTTAATAGGCAATAGATAAAGGAAAACTTGACAAAGAATGCCAATAATTTGTTAACTACATTTTTTTTTTTTTAGCAATGATGGATTTTTATTACCAAGAACACACACTGAACACTGAAGACAACTCGGGGAAAAGTAACAGAGTGAGCCATGAGAGGAAGAACAGTGGAGAAAGACATCAGGACTGAAAGCCTTCATCAGGGCTTTATCTGCTGACCAGCTTGTATGGCCAAATTTAGCATTTGACCTCCAAAAAGACAAAACACACATTGTACTCAGTGGATAATAATGTACGTTCATAGTTGCTTTATTAGTGTTTTACATATAAAACACACACACCCACATCCAAGGTTCTGAGGGTTTGCCTAATAGATGAGTCCCATTTTGATGAGAAGGGAAATTAAATACCAAGATATGACAGCAGGGGTCAGAAAGAAAAATTGAATGAGCATTGGATTGTGTTTTGTTGTCATGGTTGTAAACTCATCCTGTGCCAGTTCTTAGAAAATCATTGACGCCAGTTGAGCTGCTTGAAGGTACGCAGACATGCACACACACACACACACACACACACACACACACACACACACACACACACACACACACACACACACACACACACACACACACACACACACACACAAAACACAATCGTCTTTTTGGAGTTAAAATTCTGTGCCATTTAAAGCGCACCTTTTCCTCTCAATGCTACTGCATGTAGCTTTGAGAGGAAAAGGTTGCTTCATAAACACACAGTCTGTGTTTAACAAGATGGCCCCTGGCCACTTTAAGTCCTCTCTGATGTGGACGTTTCGTCCCTTTTCCTGGTAAACAGTGCTCTACCTGACGCCTTTCCCTAACATAGGGATAGCGGCACTGGATCCTCAGGATAGGACGTAACTGCTTTCAGCACTTCCTTGCATCACCGCCATTCTACTGAAGTGTGACTCTTGCGTGTTTTATTGCAAGGCCTGGGTGAGTATAAAAACAAACGGGGGCCTGACTCCGGCGCTTTGATCTCCCGTTTCCTGGTCCATTATTTACGTCTGTTTCTCACGAAGCATTTTTTTTTCTTTCTCTTTCACTTGATTACTATGCGCTTCCTCCAACATTTTCACTCTGACCCCCAGACAATGTCTTGCACTTTAATGGTTTCTTCTTGCAGGAAGCTATAAAGGACTTTGGTTACTTATTGTCCTTTTTTTTTTTTTTTAAATGTTGGTCAAAAGTAAGATCTCTATAGCGCTTCATTGACAGTTCAATAAATATTTCAGACATAATAACTGTTTTGGTAATCATAATATTTGTTCACTGTGGTGAATATGTACAAGATAACCATATACTGAAAAAATATGTTTGTTGCAATAATCTCTAGTTTCCTTTCCCAATTATGGTGCATAAATATAATTTATAATACAAAATTATGCTTGGTTCTGGATGCATGTTTATTATGCAATATACGGTAGGATATGCTGTTAAAAAATGAAAAAAAAATACTGAAGAGATGATAGAACAGGGAGTCATTTTCAATTAACCAGAGTTCATCTCAGGTCTGACCATTAGGGCTGCCCAGCACATCTCTCACCATGACCCATGCACTCTACCAGCTCAGCAGATAGATCAAAAAGGCCAGTCCTAAGTGGAAACCACCACCCTTTTTCAGCCAAGATGGTGGATATCATTAGGGACCCTGCCACTGAGGGTCACAGCACAGCACAGTTTGTGTCCCAGGTTGATTTTGATGTATGATGCAGGAGTTTTTGGGGGGTAATGCTGAACAAAAATACACCCAAACTCTCCAGTTTCTGTTGTGCATACACATACTGCTTGTGAGTGTTCATAGTCACAAACCTGTTAAGGTACCAAAGACTTTCTCCTTTTCTCCATGATACAATTTTAAGGTGATGCCGTTGGATTATTCTTGCAAACATGTGAACATTATGTTTACATTCAATGTTACCCCCCAAACACACTCCGTGAGGTGTAGCAAATCTGTTGAGTGCCTTTCCTTCCTCTTAAAATGTTTACATAAGCAACAGCATTATGATTTTAGTTAGTTGCCAATGATACATCTCACAAGGATCATAAGGGAATGTTTTAAATTTCTTTAGATTTCTGGTGAACATTTCAAATATGACACTCGGATGGAAACATACTAATGTTGTGTAAGTACTTTTAGCATGTTTACTGCAGTTTAACAAAGGCCCCTGACCAGATTTAGCCATGGGAAAAAAAGAAAAAAAAAACCAACAAAAAACTTGTACTGAGTGTACTGAGAATTCCCGGAAACACTGACAAGACAGTGGCTGCTTCCTGCAGCAAACATGAAATATTTCATGAAGAGACTCCAGTGAAATGATGCAGCACTGGGGAAAGGATCTGGAAGCTTCAAAACAACCCTGTGTCATTGCATGCTCTGTTCCATAGTTGTCACCAATCAGCCAGTCATCTGTCATTATGTCTTTCCTTGCATCCGCTAGGCAGGTTCCAATATCAGAAGCACTCTAAAGCATCAACAGAAAGATTGTATTCATGACACTCAGTCCTCACAAACACATCACTGGTGAAATAATTGGAGCTTGTTTAAGGGGTGTTTAAGCAACATCACTGGGAGAAAAGCTCCTGTGCAGGGAGGGGGTACACATGAAAGCAATGAGGGGGAGAAAGTGACTAAGAGCTGGGCAGATAGAAAGAGCAGGAGATGGAAGTGAATCTGGCCATTGCGTGTTTGAAAGCAGCAGTTGGGACCCTGATGACAGAGTGGTCTTTGGGAATTTAAGAGCAAGGGCTCAGAAGTGGGCGTTTCCCCCCACAGAGGACTGGGCCAGGAAGGAAGGCTTTGGCTTTCAAAGCATCCACAGCTTTATTTATATTACATATTTTCATCACCAGGACTGTTTCAAAGGGAGGAGAGAGCTGTTTTCCAATTTCCAATACGCTTTGGCCTCTGTCTTCTATTTCCCCACTCTGTGTCCGACAATGTATTTGTTTCCGGAGCAACATTCACCCAGGGTCTGTGTGTAGGGACTGTGTTTACTACTGAAAGATACAGACAGTGTTATTGTTTAAAGTGGAGAGAGTGATGGGAAGTTGCATGATTGTTTTGCCTCACCTGTTTTCCAGTGGGGTCTACAACTAGAGAGGAACAGCTAAAAGAACAATGGCACAGAGGCCTTGGAACAACTGTATGATGAAAGGTATGGTCTTCACACTGCAGAGACATCAAGACTTTTTATTGAAAATGCCCTTTGTTTTCTGTTTCTTATTAAAACTGTGTGATTCCCTTTCTTAAACTACTAACAAGGAAAACTACTTATAATACAATCAACAATGCAGCCATGATTTTAGTGTCAACAGATTAAAGCTATATAAATAAATCCAGGGTTCACAAGGGTGAATGTTAGTTCAAGCCTATATAAATCTTAAGTGGAATGTTTTACTGAATATTCAATTTATTATCTCACACTATGGGACAAAACTGGACTTTATTTATGAATTTAGCTTAGAAATTTCAGGTTATAATTTTTCAGTTGGATTTATTGCAAAATTGTTTCAAATGATTCATATCAACTTCTTTCTGACTGTTAACCCAAGCAGAGCCACTCATGGCATCATTAACTATCATTAGGCCAAGACAGGCTACTGATAAATTAGTCATCCATCAAAGGCTCCCATATCATCTGGAGCCCCCTGATCATTACTAGAGGCAAACAATGGTCTCATTGGGAACACTGTCAGCCTCCTCTCATCTCTGTCTCCTCTTTGAAATGGACCACCCCCACAGTCCATCAGCATCTGTGCCTCAGGGGAATGAAAACTATCTATCGCTTTACCAGCGGAAAGTTACACTGGTAGCAGGTAAGGATTTGAAATGTCTTCCTACAGCTTAAGGGAGTCAGAGCTGCCCACTTGTTGTCATTAGCTATCTCTTGGTCCAAATGCCCCTTTAGTTCCCAAAATTAAATACACACTGAGGCTCCACCAAGAGTTAAAAACAGTTCAAATTATTTTAGCTCCAATAAAATGATCACTGTGGCTGTTCTCTCATGTGTTAGAATAAAGTTTCACATCCAGGCATGCATGAATTTAGAAGAGTTAGAAGTTAGCAGGAAGTAGGCTACCTACTTTCCATGTAAAGATGACAAACCATGTTCTGATTTTAATATTTCTAAAAATCTAAAACATAAACTGCTGTCACTGTGGAGGTAAACCAAAATGGAAAACTAAATAGCTGTGATGTTTGGAATTTTAATGAAGGTGGTCTAGCTTCAACATGTTAAAAAGACAGCCGCCTTAAGATGCTTTGATCCAGAAACAGTGGATAAGTGGATTATGACTGAACAATACACAATAATACTGGTGTTTTATCAGTATTATTGTGTAAAAAAATAATCTAACGTATAATAATATTATTTGTTATATATTTCCATTTAAATTACATTTGACAAATAATATGTCACTAATATGTATTTTCCGCCAAATGTTTACTGTTCACTGCTCTTTTGTCTTGCACAATGAATTTTAAAGGAGATTAGGTCTTACATTTCTCATGTTACTGTATACATTTGTTTTTCTTAATATAGTTAGTGTTCCCAGAGGATAGATCTCAACAGTGTTTTAAAAGTGTATCAATAATCTTCCCACAGGGTAGATAGGTAGCAATGTCCACTCGATTCAGAATCCCAAACATGTATACGGTGCCCAGTCTAGACAAAATGCAAAAAAACAAGAATCAAGAATCTTGGAGAGAGATGCCACTGATGGTATCATCCATATTTAGTGGCTCTAATTCTCATTAAATTTATGGGCTGTTTTTTATATTTATTGAAAATACATTATAACAGCATTTTTGTTTTTCAATCATTATCAAAACAAGTCGCTATAAAAGTTCTTAGAAAATACAAAAAGGGGACTTCAGGCAAAGTGTGTGCATCTGCATTGCACTCCTGAGAGGATTCTCTGCTGGCACAAAGCTTAATTAATTAAGAAAGGGGGTACCAGTCCCCCATTGGACCCTGGTGTAATCATACAGGGCAAATTACAGCATGTTGAAGTGTGAGCAGGGAGAGGGAAGCCATCAGTGCTGTTGTCATTGTTGATTAATTTCTCCGTATAGATCCTGACACCGCTGTGCATGTGTAACCTGTCACAGAGCACCCATGTGTCTATTCATCACTGCCTGGGAGGGTGTGTGCATGTGTGTCTGCGTTCTTCTGTAGTGCAACTGTGTGTGTAAATTCAAAGTGTGGTGCACTTCTACCGTATATGTGTTTATGTATATGTTGGGTGGTCACTGTGTTAGAATTGTGTGTGATAATTTGGCAGTGTTAACATATAGTATGTTTGTGCAAGAATGTATGGATGTGTACCTACTGTATATATTAGCACTGCTGCTAAAATACACATGCGTATTTGTGTGTGAAAGTGTGTGTAGTAAACAAGATTGTGATACCCGATAAGAACAAGTGACGTTCCTGAGATGACAAACGGCTGATAATGTCTTGGGACTGGGCGGATGGGGAGGGCTGTGAGGAAGTGTATTGATTAGCCTTATTACCCAAAGCATCCGTCTTGGGAGCGAGTAAGGGGAGAGAGGAGGGGTGGGAAATTAGCCAGGCCCCACCTCCGTTGACGGACTGATTACTCCGGGGGCCCTGAGAAGAACAAATGGCCCCTGCCTGTCTACACACAGCCACAGACAAGCACACACACACACACACACACACACACTCATCACCTAATATTTCTTATGTCACTCATTATCACACTTACTGTATATTTTGCAAATAGGCAATAAATATAACAGCACAACACATTGAATAAAGAAGGGGAATACTACATACTACAAAAATGAGGAAAAACATGTAAACAGGCAGTCCCAAATATGCAGTTGTGATGCTATTTTCTTAATTCATGTATTTAGCAGAACATAATTTTAGAAAGTTTTGCTTTATTTTAAACCAGTAAAATTCAGAGGACCCCCCCCCCATAAAAACAAATCAAAACATGATTTTCAAAATGGTTCTATTAAAAAAATATCATCACTGTGTCGTGTTCATTTGCATTGTACAAGACAGTAATAGATTACTCCATTAAGAATAGAATCATTAATAGTTAATAATTAATTAGTGAGTAATTTCCATATAAAATAAACAATAACAATCATTACACAATTTCTTCTATTATAGACTAACTGTATATTTTAGCATGCTGTATAGCTATCCATCCACAGAAGAATAAGAAAGGTATTAGCATTAATGCAAAACCAGCATTTGAAACTTTTTTTCTTGGGCAATCTCTGACAGTCTATAATCACTATCGGTGTGTCATGTTCAATATGTATGTACAATCCCCTCTTTTTTTTCATGAGCAGGAATCTGCACTATGTAAATTATGCAGTAGTTTTACTCTGTTTGCTTATATGCCTTTCCACACTACCCTGCAATTTCTGTGTTAATCACATTTCACTGTAATGATCTACTTTCACAAATGTATTGATGAAACTGCTGCAATTACTTAGTTCAATATTTCCCACATTAGTCGGCCTTAGAGGTGTTTCACACATCCATTTATCTACATGGGTTTTTAAACGGCATAAAATTGGCTTCAAAGTGCATCCATATTTTACTCTATTGAGATATTGCTTGGCTGATATGCTGCCGGTAATTCATAACCCTAAGTAGAAGTAATAGCCCAAGCATGGACTTTCCTAATAGAAAAGCTGTTTCCAGTGGATGGGAGTTCTCTTTTGCTGAGCTGAAAGAGTAATTCTTTCAAGTTTCCTTGTCAAAAGGCTATGAAACATGGTGGTTGGTTTCCTACACAGAAAAAAAAAAAAGAAATGTTTTTTTTTTCTTCAGATTTTTGCATCATCACTTCTTGTTTGTGACCAGAGAATGAAAATTACTTCTGTAAAGTGCTGAGTTCTGTGATCCTACACTCTGTTTGGGTCATCATAGATGTGACCATCTTTAGTGCTATAAAAATGAGGTCACTTTTTTCTGCTGTTTCACCAAATTTCTCAGAGGTCAACATGAGGGACTGAGCAGCCATCGGGCTTCTCTTTTTCTTTCTTCTAAACATCATTGTTTCTATATTCTCTAAAAAATACTTTCAAAATATAAATCTTCCCCCCAAAAAAGTGTTAATTTTTTCTTTTGTTTTAGCTCTGAAATAATCTTGTAACACCGTCCCTTACAGAAAGCAAATTAATATGCCAAGTCCTTTCCACTTAACCCAGGGTAAAAATCATTATGTTTTCCTCTGTCTTCTGGCTACATTATTCTTGGTTAAGAAAAGCTCCAGCTTCATTAAAGTACTCTGTTTGGAGGAAGCGGGAGGGCTGCAATGTTAGTGGGATCAATCAATAGCCATCTTCCCCTTGCATTACTGTAAACGTGCTGAAGTATTTATGAATTAATTGACTTCCTTCATCCAAATAAGAGGAACATACCACCAATCTCATGAGCAGTGGAGTGGAGGTCACAAGCACTGTTGGTAATAAATAGAAAGGGGCTTTTTAAATGACGGCAGAGTTGGTGGTTACTGTACCGTAAATGCTAATGAAATGACAAAGTGAAAACTAAACTTGGCTAATTACTGCAGGTTATCTAGAATTATAAAGACAATTTTAGGATTGGTGATAGTCATCCAAGCTCTTGAAATACATTGTGAAACATTTTGTTCCACTTGGAAAAATCTGAGTGGAATATAGTTTTTTATTAGGATGGACCTATTATTGTTATTTGCAATTCTTTGTTTTTATTCGCATTCTATTAGAGTAGATTTGAACTATTTACACTATCTTTGTCAGGAAGAGCAACTTCGAAATCTCTGTAAATATTCAAACTTGAATGGTAGTGGGAATACAAGCATAACAGGAATGGCGATAGCAACTGAGGTTACAGCAGAAATAATTATTCCGCAATTATTTTACTGATTATCAGCTGTTAAAGTGGGTCAGAATGATTGGGAACAGTGTTCCTGCACCTTCAGTTAATGAGAAATAAAATCTGATAGGCAGTTTCATATAAAATACTTTCAAGCTTCTTCCTTTTTCATTGTCCTGCAGCCTGGCAGTCACTTTACCTGATGCCACAGACGCAGTTAACTCACCACAGGATCCTGTCAGTGGATGCAGAAGAAGTTGTAACGATGGGTTTTCAGCATTTATCTAGTGCTACAGACGAAGCGTTAAAATAAAAGGAGTAACTTCTTTTAAGGGGCAGGTAATTTTAAATGCAGACAGGACCTGTTTTTGTGTGTTTGGTGACACCGAATTTTGCTACAGCAAAGATTACTTTGAAAGTATAACTTCAGGGGGAAAACTTGTAAATACTTATTTGTTGGCAAAGTTGGGAAACCTCTGAGCATTTTTAATCAGATTTGATTGTATATCTTATACTTGCATTTTTATGCTCCAATAACCATTGAAATGAAAATTAATTTAGATAATTCTTCAAAATAATTGCACAAATAAGTGATGTGTGCAATGACTTGTTTCCACTGACTAATAGGATTGTTTCTGGAATGAGTTCTTTAGTAACACTATTTAAATTCCACCTTTGTACTAGCTTTATAGGTTAGGGTTTGGGCAAGAGTCATGACAGCTCATGTAGCATCTGCTTGGCTGAGTCAATAAAGAACAGTAAACAACAAAGAAAATATGATAGAGCTCACATTAGAAGTTATTACGTGACAAATCTGAGTGACTCATGCTGCACTGCCCCATTACACTAGAACTTTAGGTTCCCTCACTTGCTAAATCTAACTTTATCCCCTTGTTATTGTGGGACAAAATGGTAGATTTACTTTTCCAATCATAAGGTGTATAAAATGCTGTGCATAGGAGGGGAAAAAAAGGCTGAAATGCCACCAGAAGAGTCAAAACTCTAGCTCCATACTAGGCTTTTTTGACAAAGGAGTCCTCTTTTAACTGCTATATTCACAGCATTTCTATGACCATTTTAGGAACACCTTCTTGTTGATGCCTAAGCCTGCTTCTAATTATTTCACAAATTGAACCTCTGGTTACAAGCAATGGTTTGCAAGTTGCTTTTATATATTGATTGGCCTAAATATGCTAGCTCCAGCTTGAAATCAAAGAGCATTACAGCAATGGTGGAACCTAATGCTGGGCAGCAAAAAGGCTATGTTGAGTTACAAAGCAAGACAAGCTTAGACAACAGGTAGTCCTACTTGTCACAAAAACATTAAAAAAAAAACAACCAACATAAAAATATGAACTGTATGGGAAGCAGTCATGATTAAAAACTGGTTCTCTAATGCTGTACACATGTAAGTAGATGACACATTACACACCTAATACACAACTCCCAAGACTAACCCAAGTTCATGAAATCAGTTAACCTGCTGCTTTTTGGAATGGGAAAACACGATTTTTAAATTAAAAAGATTCTTTAGACCAAAGAAGATTAATATATTCTATCAGTTAAACCCAGGGAAATATTACTTCTCTGCAGTGGCTGCAGCAGCAGCAATAAGCTTATAAACATATTCTCTGAATAACTTTTTTCCATTGTATACTTAAATACTTGTACTTCTCTGAAGTCTTGTGGAATAGAGTCCTGCCACTGTGGTTGGATATTACTAATGCATCCCAGATTATGGACCACCACTGTTTGAGGTGAATTATTTTTCGGGGCACCAGACATACATTGGCAGTCTGTACTTGAAGCAGTCTAAATCATGTGATGTCACAAGATTCATTCTAAACACATTTTACCTACCCTCACTTGGCGTAGGAGTCTACCCAACACTTGGGTGGTATTGGAGAAGAAGGGAGTGAACAGACATTTTTTTTATGTAAAAAAGGGGGGAAACATGTTGAACAAGCTTCTTCCCCTGCCATGGTCTAGCAACCACGGGTGGAGAACAGTGTAACCAACCACCCTGTAAAAACATTGTGGTTTGACCACCACTTATGAAGCTGGACTGGATATGAAGAGATACTGGTGGGGGTGATTCTCAAAGGACAAAGAGTGGGGAGGGTTGCCTGCAAGCAAACACTCTCTATGGCCACATTTTAAAGATACAAAAGGCTGTTAGCAAAAATATTAAATATCTTAAATCTCCAAGAGACAGTTAAAGGAAGTGAAAAAAGGTAGATGAGAAAATAGGTGTTTTTTTTTTTAGTCCTCACCACAAGGTTTGCTACTTTCCAGCTGTGATGCGATGTTAACTTTTTCTAAAAGGTGAGACCACACGTGAAGCCCTCTCACCCCTAAGTAAGGAAACAGAAATTATTTTTAGAGGGGAAAAAAAACTACAGCAATTTGACTTTTCGTCTAGAAATTTATGACCTCCTCTCTAAACGCAAATTTAAAAAAAGTACTACGTGAATGAACTAAGAATACCAGCCACCTACATAGAAAATGATACTGGAAGATATTTGTATCTTTCCTCTTTGATGAAACACAAAACTATGATCTCGCTCTATTTTTTTCTTATCTTATAACTTACGACTGATTTAGAAAAGCAACACATTTTCAGTTTTAAGAACTGTGTTGAACAAAGCAACAAACTCATATATGTTTTGTTGGTTGGGCTGAGTTGAAATAAAGAGAGGGAGGGCAGTGTGAATCTGTTCTGGTAATTGTCATGTTTTGGGGACATGTATGTGTTTACACAGTCACATCACGGGGACCAAAAAAGAAGGTCCTCACAAGATTTACCTCAAGTACTCTGAGAAAGCATGGTCCCCACAAGTGATGATTGAAAAACTTAGTTCCAACACCAGTTGGAAATCCATGTGTGTGAGTGTGTGGGAGTTGGGGGGGGGGTGATAAATCTTTCATTATTTCTTCACTTGAGTGTTCATGTAATTGTATGTGTTTGTGTTCATTGCTGTGGTGAAAAGTCAAAGTAACCTAACCACTTCAAATGTTCTTTTTGTCACATTTGGGAGCACTTTTAAAATTGTGCGTGTGTGCGTATTTATGTGTGTGTGCGTGTGTATGAGCTGACAGCCCTATCTGCATCCTCTTTGGGTTCGGTCCCATTTCCGTCTGGACAGTTCCAAAATAACTGCCCCCTTTCCCTCCACACACCCTGCACATTCACATACTCACTTGCAAACACACACATACACACATGTTGCTTCCTCTTAACACTGGAGCACATCGATCAAGACTGGACTTGAACTTTCTATCGCTTCCTGAGAGAGCAAAGAGTAACTGGACAAACAGCAGATACAAATACATACACAAAGGTGTCATTTCCTTCTTGTTACTCCACTCGGGCATATAATGCATATAGTCACACATTTACATATGTGCTGTTAAAACGCACCTATTTGCAACCATACACAAAGACAGAGAGCAAATAGACTAACACACTGAATGATATTTCCACACCTTCTCACACCCTTACATAACACCCTTTCCTCTTGCCGTGCTTTAACCAGTTTCCTCTTTACTAGCTTGTTGCATTGTTTCAATAGTGCAGGAAGATTCTCCAACTACTTAGTCATTAACCTGCTTTGGCTTTAAAATTGATCTTGCAGCCAATAATTGCCATTAACAAGGAAAACTTGTTTTCCTAGACAAAAACACATAGAAACAGTGTATGGAAAATACTACTAGGATACTTGGTTAAAACCATGAACATCTGATGTAATTAGTCTGATGCCATGAGACTAGAACTACTGTGCATTTTAAATAGTAGGTTTAGCTCTACTTAGAACATGCTGGTGGTATTTTTTTTTCTTGTAGGAACTGTTCTATAAAACCCATAAAACTTAAATAAACAGTATTTTGATGTTTTGTTTTGTTTTGTTTTGTCAAGTTGCTGTTGACTGAAACCGCATTTTAAATTTATTATTTTGTCCATGCTGTTTAATTCATGCTCAAGCCTTCCTGGACATTCAGGGCATTCTACAAAATGTGCTTTGCATCCTTTGTGTCACCCACACACACAGAGATAGACACACACAGACATACATACATACATACATGTATGGCTGTTTTTCTGCTCCTATGAAAAAAACAAAACAAAAGACAAGCTACTCTCAAAATCATTCTTTAACAATACCAATGAACAAATACTCAACAGGGTAAGGTTAATATCAAATCAGATTTTGTCCAGAGATTCCCTCAAAGGATAAAAATGATCCATGTGACACTGTGAAAACATCAACTTGCAGTCACTGTCCAACATGACACACACACACACACACCTGTACACACACAATGCAAACACAATGCACATTTAGAGGACCTTATTTATACTGAAAATATGTATGTAAGTCATATGTGAAAAAAAAAACAAAGCAAATACATATAAACTCATATAGTGGGAAAATGATGATTATACCATAATTCATAACTAAATATTGAAAACAGATAATGACTCTTCAGCAGTGTATTGCATGCATATTTGTGCATTTGGGACTATATGTCTATGCATGAATTTCTACAGGCATCCTGTGTTTTGCTTCTCTATACTGGCTGGTTGATGAAGTTTGAAACATGGAAATCCAGGCATAATCTCCAGTCATATCCCTCAATGATCAACAAATGAGAATCCTGGAGGACTTTGCTGAATTCTTCACAAAGGGGGAATTATAGGAAATACACACAGTAACACATGTAAACAAGATCATTTTACTCATTAACACAGAATTTTACCTGACGCAAGGCCCCATATGTTCTCACTACACTCTAAGTAAAACACACAGATTACACCAACTCACACAAATGCACACAGTTCCCAAACATAGACAAATATACACACAGTCTATACATACATATATCTATATAAACATATAGATAGCATGTGGGCTTGCTGTGGGAGACATTTGCAGACTGCAGAGATGAACATGAGCTGTCTTACCCAATCTCAAGTCTTTCTCCTCTGTATCCTTCACATGTCAATTATTTGGTCTATATTAATAAACCATTTATATACTTCCTGGAAAACACTGACATCACCTCACACATGCAAAGACAAAAAACAGACAATGTGGAATAGTCTAGACATTCAGACTCATCAGATGAAAATAAATCATTTAATTTCACTAGGAGCAATGTATTTCACGTCATTTGTAATGAAAACAAATCATTGTCAAAGATTGATTGGTCAGTGTCTCTAAATCTAGATCCCTTGTGATCCATATGCATATAAATATGGTTAATGGCATTTGGTAGAAGCTTAAAATATGTAAATAACTTCATCGTTCAAGAGACTATAACTGCATATTTTTAGTGTGAATAGCATTTGAAGGGTTGATGATGTGTTGAGAGAGTTTTATGACCATAGTACATGTTAAAACAGTAGTGTTAAATGTCAGAAATATGTGGATGTCAGGACTTTCTCTTTTGTTGCATTTTAGAAAACTATAGCTGTTGCCAATACATGTATATTCATCTGAAAGAAATGTAAGCAATGTCCAGGTGGCCAAAAATGTAATCAAAAAATTGTGCCATTTATTGTTTTTTGTTGTTGTTGTTGTTTGTTTGTTTGTTTCAAATATATTCATACCACTCAGAACCCATACTAGATGCACCTTTCATGAAATCAAAATCCTGTCACATTGGATGTCTATGTTTCAGTCTGCCTCACTCATATCACTATCCCAGGAAGGGAGTATTTTCCTGGGGTTGCTGTAAGCCCTTATGCTGCCCCCACCCCACCCCCCACGCCTTTCCCCCACCCCCCATCATCCCTGGCTGCTCAGAGCCGGCACAGCTCCCAGTACTAGACCCACTAGCCTCCGCAGATATTTCCTGAGGAAAACATATCACCTCAGGCTAGACCCGTCGGCTGACTGTGCTGAGGCAGCAGCAGCCTTAGCCCACAATCCACCACAGGCCTCAACCTCACTATCCCTTCCTTTACTTTCTCTCTTCTCTCTTTTTCAGTTTCTCTTGTTCTTTGCTTCTCTCTCTCTCTCTCTCTCTCTCATCAAGTCTTTCAAATCCTTTCCTCTTCCCACATTTTTGCATGTTTTCTTGTTATTGTTTCTCTTTTTTATACTGCCTGTCTGCCAGTGGGTGAGAAATAATTGAAAATCAATAAGGCTAATCATTTTTACAATACAAATATATTTTGACTGACAAAAAAAATACAAGGAAATATTTGACTAGTTATTAATATGTTGTGAAAGGGTATGAGGTACTGCAAAAAATATATAAATTACTAAATAATCATCATCATCATCATAATAATAATGATAATAAATACAAAATAAAAAGAAATCAGAAGGCATTAAGAGATTTCACTATTTTTATACAAGTATAGATTTATATTTTTGTGTAAACTACTTGCATTCACTGAAAACTGCTTAAACATGCAAACTGTTATGAATTATGAATATAGACAACATTGGTAAACTAGTAGGAAGAGAACTTTTGAAATGGGAAAACCACTAGGAAATAATGGACCATAGTGTGTTTGAAATATTGTGTAACAAATACTGTCATGTAGGAACTTCAAATAATTAGAAGGCCCTAGTTGTATAGGTTATACTTTATTAAGATATTAGTTAAGTTGTTGTAATTTCACAAAAAGCTTAGTTTAATAGAGCTGCCTGAAGCAAATTGTATTTGGAATTATGTGAGAAGGTAGGTCAGAAGGCACTGAATAAATGTTTTAAGTTGTTCTATTTTCATGCAGTACTTGTAAATATAGTCCACATACAAAATCTAAATATCCCAAGAGAATAAGTCCAGCATCAGCACCCGCCCCAGTTAGTGAACAACAATATTACAGTAGTAACCATCTTCAAAATTTTCAATTTCAAAGCATTCTTTTCACCTAAAAATTATGCATAAAATTAATCTTCAAAAACTCCAATGCCACCTGGATAGTAATATTGTGAGGGTGGACTACTTTGACACTGTAGGCTAAACAAATCAACATTTTTTAAAATAATATATGACTGTATTAAATTGTAAAGGCTTTTCCCATTTATTATTACTGCAGTTCTAGGGCAATGACTTCCCTGTTTCAAGACTGCTGGCATCTCTTTAGTTTTAGTAAAGAATATATTGAACACAATCCCATTAGGAGCATAATGGG
This sequence comes from Pterophyllum scalare, assembly GCA_024447675.2. Taxonomy (NCBI): domain Eukaryota; kingdom Metazoa; phylum Chordata; class Actinopteri; order Cichliformes; family Cichlidae; genus Pterophyllum; species Pterophyllum scalare. Next base: position 72,995 of record JAMQGT020010479.1, read on the forward strand.
GGTTATAGATGCATAAATTAACCAAAAAAAATTAAAAGTGAATACTTTGTGTTCATTTTGTTCTTAACAGTAAAAAACATAATGCAATTTTTAGAGTGGCGGAACATTTGAAAATTTGTAGCATCAATCACTTTGTAATATTTTAAATGGCAGTTATTTCACTTTGGAGTCAAACTAGTCAGCAGCTGTCTGACACAGGTCTACTTTCCACCCCACACAGTCACTGAGGCCAGAGGAAGTCAAGGCAAAGAGGACCATTACACCTCAGGGTCTATCTCAGCCTGCGTCAGGACAATCCCACTTAGCATGAAGGATGACTCTATCTGTCCGCTGTCTCATTTTGCTTGTCCAAATGCCCCCACTGGCCCATGCCTACCTGCCCATTGCCCGCTGTGATTTGTTGAGATCCAATTCCAAGAATGATAATTGATTTAATTGGAGGTGATGAATGAAGGGGTTTTATGGAGCATGGATCATAAGTTGATGACACTCTGGGGAATAATGAGAAAAGTTTGTGGGTCAAAAGGCAGGATGGTCTTGTGATTTTGACCAGTTTGTAAACAAGCAATGAAAAGTTCCCACCTCAAGTTTATATATATATATATATATATATATATATATATATATATGTATATATTACCATTCCATTGCACTGTATCAGCAATCTTAGTGCCACATTTATATACCATTTCGGTAAGGTTGATCAGATTGACCAAAATAACTGTTCAATTGTTTGCTGTGTAACATTGTGTTTCAATGCATAAATCAATAGTACACAGTCTATAAACATTTTGTAGTAATGACTACAAGGGGTAGTGATGTTCTGTGAAAGGCTTGGAGCAGATGGGAACCCCATAACTGGAGTAGGATTTCAGCCTTAGAATATGATGCATGCTCTTTACCAGTTGAGCTATTGTGGGTCCTCCACTGGTCACAGCTGAAACCAAATAAATTTAGCACGAAAGGTAAGGAAATTTGGGTTGGGTTGAGTATTTCTTTGTTGTAACATCTATACCATTGGAAAGCCCATTTATTTCCTCTTGAATGGTGCCACATTTGTAAGGAAAATGAATTTGTGGGATGAGCAGCAGAGTTGAGTATGTGAGTTCCGCTCATGAAAAATGTGCCAAATCTTCTCTGCCAATACCAAACAGCTTATTCTGCTATTGACACTTGTTTGGTGTCATTTATTGGACTGGATGATTGCAGTCTAAAGAAACAAGAAATATTGGCAATTTAACAATTTATTCATTTAACAGACAGGGGCCTCAGTGGAAGAACCATTCACAGCCACAACAGCCTGGCAACTCCTCCTCATGCTGGTCACCTGCTTGGTCACACACTGCTGTGGGATGGCATCCTATTCTTCAACCAGCATTTGTCACAATCACCCAGTGTGGTTGTGTTAGTCACTCTGACACACACAGTTACACAAGTTTTCAGTGAAGTTGCGGTCAGGACTTCAAGCAGGCCATTCCATCCTCTCCACTCCCAAATCCTGGAGGTAGTCTCTAATAAAGCCCGCTTTGCTGGGGCAAACATTGTCAGCTTGGAAGCTAGAGTTTGGTCCCAGACTATGGGGATATGGAATTACCAATGATTACAGAATCTTATCTCTCTACATTGAGACTGCCTCCAGTAATGACAAGCCTGATTGTCAGCACCTGGAGTACCAGAAGCTCAAAACAGTCACTAGCAGAATTAGCTGTTTGGCATTGGCAGAGAAAACGTGTTAAGTTTTTCATGGGTACAACCCACATATTCAACTCTGCTGCCAACTCACAAATACATTTCCCTTACAAACGTAGCACCATTTAAGGGGAAATAAACAGGCTTTCCAATGTTATAATTTATTACCAAGAGGCATTGTTACAACAAAGAACACAAATTTCCTTTCTTTTTGTGCTAAGCTTTACAAAAATGCTATGCAATGCCTTGAGAATAGTTCAGGCCATACAGCGGTTGATACATGGCCAAAACAACTTGCTGTCTTTAATACCATTAGCTCCTGTCACATCAGTGGCCTCAAACTGCTCTGCTCAACTTGCTGGATAACCAGAAAAATGCAGTAAAATACTTACTTGATAATAGCAAAGCTGTCTGCAGCACTTTAGATGGGATAATCTGAAAGAGGAATCGTGCAAAAGAACAGGTTAAAAGGAACTAATGACACAAATCTGGATTTTCTTCAAACAAATAGTTTCTCCCAAACTGTTCTCTTTTGCAGAACTGTAGCTCACTTCCCAGTCCCCTGAGGCCTCAGCAAAGTAAGTTCTCCAGACACACTACACAAAATTGAGGTCCACATAGACATTCCACAGCATCTTAGATGATGGTCAAAACAAGATCATTTACAACCCTGCCTCAGAGGATGGACAGAGGATGGGGTTGCGAATCATTGGTTTGAAAATACAGGGGACTACTACAGGAGCCCATTTTTGAAGTAGATGATTTGCTCACCTCTAAGATGACCCACTGGTTTAACTAACACACTCTGCATATGCTGACGAGCATTGCACTCATAATAGAAGTTAATGCTTCAACAGGATTTTGCAGGAGCTTCAGTAGCTTCTTCAGCTGTGCAAGTAACCTGAGCTTCTCCACTATCCATCAGTAGAAATCAGTGCCTAAATTAACATGAGCAGAAGATTTCATTAGGCCTAGGCTAACAGGTCATTGTTGATGATATGCCCCAGTTTGACTTTACCAATGCTGTTAGGATAACTGCCAACAGCAGTATAATTACATTATAATAAGAACAGAATTATAATGCTGAAATGATAAATTATTATACTATAGAACAGCCAGTCCATGTGAGTAAGTGTTAATGTTTTATGTAAGTACAGTTAAAGAGAAAAACAGCAATTTCCAAAATGTCATCTGGTTGATTTCATTTTTTTTTATGAGACAGCATCCACTAAATTGTATTAAAATCTATTTTTAAGAGATCTTGTGAAAAGCCAGTTATTCATGTCTCGTCTACAGATCTGTCACTATACATATGCAAACATACATACACATTTTTGCCCTTTGTGTGTATTTTATCAGTGATTAAGTGGAGAAATACAATGAATGCAAATGCTTCTACACAGAACAGAAGAGATGACTCTATGGTTTGATAAGTATGAAAATTCTGTGGCTTCTCCAAACTCCAGTGTACAGTGTACTTGTTGGGTTCATATCTGTGTTTGTGAGTTCATATCTGTGTTTATGCTTTTCTTTTGCTTTTGTCTTTTTTAGAATGACTTTGCAATGGACACAATGCATGAGAAAAACACACACAGATCAAGTAACAGGAAGGCACCAGTGAGATCCTTTTTGATGGATGCTTTCACACATTACAGATGGCATGTTAAAGTATCTCTAAATTTGATAAGGCAGTATATAGGCAGTATCCAAATATACCTGCCCTTCCAAAAAAAAAAAGACACAATTTGACTGCTTTACTTCATATTTCAGTATATAAAAATTAAAGCACATAAACATGTGAGTTTGAAAATGTTCAGACTTTCATGATGGGGAAAATGCACTCAAGTTGTAATCAGTCTTCTGAAAAAGTGACACTAGTGAAAGTGTATTAAACTGCAAGTACAGTAAGATTATTAGGCTAAAACTACTCTTACATCCATTTATCTCTGGATGCAGAATGTGATCCCCCACCAAGTTTGTTATTTTCTGCAGTTCTGCCTCGTTCTCATTATAAAATGTACGCTCCCTACATTTACTTCCCTTTTTCACACACACTCTCGGGTTTCTCTCTCTCCAGGTTCAGTGTCTGTGGGGAAGGAAAGAGGAAAACCCAAATGCTTGTTCGTGGGTTCAGTGTGCAGCTGAGATGGGATGAGGGTGCAAGAGTAGAACAGAGGAAGTACGATGGTGGTGGAGGGAAAAAGTAAGATGGGAAGAAAAGAAAGAGACAGAAGATTTTTGGAAAAGACAAGGAATGCAAAAATACTTAAGGAAAAAGGAAATAAGAGAGTGAGAAAGGAGAGTTAGGAAAGGAATTGGTGAATGAAGAGTGGAAGAAATGGAGCAAAGAGAAAGCGAGAGAAGGCAATTGTGACACAAGGACTTAGAAAGACAGGAAACAACAGGAGTAAAGTGGTGAAGTCAAAGAAAAAGGGCAAGAAAGAAACAGAGAGTTAGTAGGGTGTGTGCTGCCAGGATCCAATTTCCACATTCTTCCTATCGCCACACCTAAATCCTTAATTGTGTGGCCACAGAGAAAGTACTGCAGAGACCACAGAACTGCTGCTTGCCGACGTTTAGCTGCCGAAAACCTTGCTGTTTAAATTGGTCAGCAACCCAGTCTGCATGCGACTGGGGTTTTGGAGGGAGAGAGAGAGACAAAAAGAACGAAAAATAATACGAGGGAAAAAAAGGAGAAACAAATGAGAGAAAATCCTTTTCGGAATTTGAGCTTGGCGAGGGCAACTGAGAAAATAAATATGAACATTACTGCAAATGATATTGCCACCACAGCATGAGTGTGTCAAATGTTTCTATGGAGAGAGAGTGGCGCCTAACATTTTTAAACCAAATCATGTTGGAAAGTTTTATATTTTTTTAAAGGAAAACATCTGAAACAAACGAAAGGAAAACGTTAACCCTTGACCCTTACAGTGAGAGGATATGGTGGCTCTGTAATACTGCAAGGGTCATTTTGCTGGCATGATTTTGACCCACTTGTCCCTTTACAAGAAAGGGTCATTGTAAATCAATAACAGGTTGTTCTGAGAGATCACCTTTACCCCTTGATGAACTATTTTTATCTTCATTGGAGTGGTCTCAGGCCCCCATCCTTCTCATAGATGAGTATCAAGATGATGTGTCACATGCCATGGCCTTCAAAGTCATCAGATCTCAACCCAATTAAACACCTATTTTGGAACGATGTGTTACACAGCACACTCACCACCATCATCGAAACACCAAATGAGGTAATATCTTTGGGAAGACCAGTGATCCATCCCTCCAGTAGAAGTCCAGAAGCACGTAGGTTCAATAACAGTATGCAATGAAGCTGTTCTGGCAGCAAGCAGTGGGCTAACAGATCTCTAAAAACTATTTTTAGGAAACTTTGTTTTTTCCTTTGATTTGTCACCTGTTTGTAATTTATCTGCATTGAATGAAACCATAGAAATGATATCCTATGTCAGCCAGCAGAATTATGACATTAACATAACATTTATGCAAAAACACTGCAATGGGCAGCAAACTCTATGAACTCCTAAAGCAAAGGGTGCTTTCAGCAGCATAGCACAGCAAGCAGTGGTGGAGGGTGGTGGGCCTTTTGCAGCCAAATAACAATTCACTTTTTAGAGACACCATGGATGTTTTCACTTACTGCTGTAGCCTACTTTGCAATACTCCTTCTGACCACAAGAAAAACAACAAAGGTGGGTACAGAAATATCCCATCTGACCTGACCTTTAACACAAGCAAACATACGAAGCGAGGGCTACCGCTTCCCTATGTGGCCGCAGCCTGATGTTTATGTGTGTGTGTGTGTGTACGCTGTGGGAGTGCATGTGACATGAGAGTGAGTGACTTGAAGTGTTGTGTGGAGGTGTGGGGGTTTGGATGCCTATGAAATAGAAAACTCAGTGAGAACATCATTTTCCTGGAGGACGACAGGCCTCAAAGCACCCGCACTCCAACTCCACTCCACCCTACATGCTCTCTCTGATCAATAAACCTCTATTTTCTCCCCCACACAAGGTTTCCCATTCAATACAGCTGCCACTGGCTTTAAAAACATAGAAGCATGATCCATTTATTATTGGCTGTTACTATGATCTATCTGCTCACCCCACTCTCACCACCGCCCACCTCTCTTTATGTTGCTGCCTATTGGGGAAAGAGGGGGTCTCTTTATTTCCTGCCCATGCTGCTTATTGGCAGGCCATCACTAAAGGCCATCATTCATTACACACTGTACATGAATGTCGAGATATATGGTGTATTGTTTGGAAATGTATGCGATTATGATGGTTTGCTTTAGGTTCGCGCAGATGAAGCTTTTGCATTTCTGATGTTTTCGCATACATTTTGAATACTGCAGGGCAGACAAAAGAAATACTCTGATATATGAAGTAAGGCAGCGTAAGTAAAAGTTTTTTGTTTTTTGTTTTTGTAAAACTGCTAAGGTTATTTTCCTGGTGAGGATTATATTTAAAATAAATTAAAGAAAAATCTGAACCAGTTGATTTTGCATAGAAAATGCATAAGCATAATATCAGTCCACTTATCCTTAACGTCTTTTCCAAATCAAGTTCATGAAGCATGAGGGTTTTAGCCCATCCCAGCTAAGGCATAAGGCAAAACAGGTCACCAGCCTATCACAGAGAGACAGGCAGCCATTCACACACATAGTTAATTCAGAATCACCAGATAACCTAAGATGCTTTCCTTTGGGAGGTACGCAGAGGGCTTATGCATGCACAGGGGGAACATGCAAACTCCACACAGAAAGGCCCCAGTTAGCTGTCTGGTTTGAATCCAGTGTGCACCACTGTGCCACCCACGAGCATATTAAAGCATGACTCCTCACATGCTTAAATCTACAGTGTGTGTGGGTTTTAATGCATGTGCGAAAGGGATGAGAGGAGGGTGAAGAGTGCAAATGGGGTCAGTCAGAGGAAGAGGAAAGTAGGAAAGAATGACTAGAAAGAAAGCGAGGATGCACTGATTTTTTTTAAAAATGACAGTTTCAAGGCAACCTAAATGTTCTTTGACAGAAACTTTTAGGTGTGCAAGATGTGTACAGCAATACTGATCATCAAACTGCTTGCTGAAATCTAATCTAATGCTCCGTTTCACATTTCAAGCACCCTGTGTCAGGCAACTTGAAGATTTAAGACAATTCGATTCCAGCAATACG